>PVJD01012195.1:0-41226 GCA_004026545.1 Mormoops blainvillei
TTAGAAAAGTGCCTAGCACATTGAAGAACTTATTTTTAATGTCAGTTTTAATTATATCTGTGCTGATTTAGAGTATTTTTAAATTATCTACACAAACAGTTTTCATAGGAAGAACAAAACTGGCATAAAATTATTTGACATACAGTTTAATTTGTTTTTGAACTTACACATTATATAGTTTTTCGTCAGGAGCATGCTCTGATTTTTTTAATATTTCACTTTTTATTGTATTTTTTAAAGATTTTATTTATTTATTTTTAGAGAGAGGGGAAGGGAGAGAGAAAGAGAGGGAGAGAAACATCAGTGTGTGGTTGCCTCTCATGCACCCCCTACTGGGGACCTGGCCTGCAACCCAGGCATGTGCCCTGACTGGGAATCAACTGGCAACCCTTCCCTTCACAGCCTGGCATTCAATCCACTGAGCCACTCCAGCCAGGGCTGTTTTTTTTTCTATTACCAATTATCCCCCTTATAGCCTCTTCCACCTCCACCCACCCCCTGCCCCCACAATCACCATCTGATATGTTTTGTTCATTGCCACCTAATGGTAATTAAACTATTGAATCTTTTATAATAATCATAATACAATAAAGTCAAAAATCAAATGATTTCAAAACATATGTTTTTAATTTGATCTTATCATTTATTACTTTTATAATATAAATGTAATATGAAACCAGAAAGGCCATTTTTAAAAATTCATGTTATTAAATTTTTTCAGTATGGTTAGTGTCTTATACTAACGACACATTCTAACATCAGGCATCTTTGGCAATAACTTTCTTTGTCAATGAGACACTTCTAATTAAGAAATCTTTTCACCCAGATGGTAATTTTCAATAGAAAGAAAGACAGAACTGAGTGTTACTGAAGTAATGGCTGCAGATGATATGCCACTGCTCTCTGGAGCTGGCAGGAAAATTATGTTCTGTGTCTTTAGCCTCATACCTTCTATTTACTCTAGAACAAAGCTAAGTTAGGAAATGCTAGTGCTTTTATAATGCAAATCATTCCTCCTAATTTCTGCTCAGCTGTTTTATCACCAAATAAAATAATTTATTCTTCAGCATTTCTCCAAGGACATTTGAATAACCTCTAAATTTTAAAAAAAGCTAAATGAAGAAATTAAGAGAACCAAATTCACATAGTTATATAGATTCAGAAGTTTCAAACAGTCCTAATGTTAAAATCCCAGATTTACCATAAGACCTGTTGTTACAGGTACAAATCTATAAACAGAACATAGAAGACACAATGTAGCTTGATTGACAGAAATGAGAATCTACTTTCTATAGAAGCTGTTCCTAAAAAACTGTATGTTATTTATAGTAATAAAATATACATTTTGATTATTTTAGGAGAAACCATCTTGTTCCTTAAAGCAACTTCAAGCCTGTTGATTTCAGATGTATAGGATTTTAAATGACCTTTAAGATCATCCAGAAAACTCCAAAATATATTGACCTTAGTCATGTTTAGTAATGAACCTTCTTAATTCTGAAAGTCAATTTTAGCTTAGAAGTAAACAATTAGTCAATAAAGATATAACACTCTCATTTATCCATTCATTCTTTAAGCTGCCATTGTGTGCTTTAATATTTAGTATCAGGTACTATTCTCTGTATTTTAAACACATCTCATTTAGCATCATACCTCTGGCAATGCAGAGGTTGTTAATTCACCTCCTGTTCTTATGTAATAATATGCAACAAACAAAAATACAAAGGAGGAGGCTAAGGTGGCGAGACAGTGCCTGAGCTATGGAAGCTCACTTGCCCAAAGTGAAGAATCTTCGATATCCTGCTATCTGACCCTAATCCCACAGCTTCTAACTACACTGTGCTTAGTACACAAGGAATAAGGTAACAAACCATCCCAATTTGTCTGAGAATTTCAGTGCTAAACCCAGGAATTTACTGTCATATAAAACATAAATGGGAGTCATTTTTACTGTGCTATAGCATATGAAAGAATGTTCACGTCCACTCCATAGTACAGTAAAATAAGGAAATGATCCATTTTTGTAAAACTATGTTTTGCTGCAGAGTAAACAAATAAGAAGAAGGAAGCACATAGGTAATTAAAGTAAATATACAGCAGCATTTTTGAGTACCAACCATTGTGAGACACTATACTAATTATATGCTTTCTCATCTAAGCATTTGAAAAATCATATGCAATACGTAATATATCTTCATTTTATAGATGCAGAAACAGAGAGAGCTAAAATAACTTGCCCAGGATCATGCAGATAATAGATATTATATATAGATTATAAGTATAATCTATATATATATAATTTTGTTGAAATGTATATCTCTCATATCTTTTGAATGCCTAGAAGGCATAAACAATTATTTCATTTATTACCAAATCTATTTGAGATTATACTTCACTGTCCTACAGCAGAAACAGAGGAAGTAGAACTAGATTAAATAACTGGCTTAAAAGTACTGAAAAACAACCAGCTCTTAGAGTCATTGATCTTTTGAATCATTTTTTTAGACTCTGTTTTGTTTATTTCTGCTCTGATCTTTATTATTTGCTTCCTTCTACTCACTTTGGGCTTTGTTTGTTGCTCATTTTCAAGTTCCTTTAAGTGTGAAGTTAGATTGTTTTATCTGAGCATGTTCTTTCTTGAGGTAGGCCTATAATGCTATGAACTTCCCTCTTAGGACTGTTTTCCCACTGTCCCACAGATGTTGGATTGTTAAGTCCTCATTTTCATTTCTTTTAAGATATATTTTAATTGCTCCCTTGATCTCGTTGTTGACCCATTCATTGTTTAATAACATGCTATTTAGCTTCCATGTCTTAGCATGTTTTTCTTGTTCTTGTGGTTGATTTCTATTTTCATAGCAAGTGGTCCAAGAAGATGTTGATATGATTTCAATCTTCCTAAATTTATTGAGACTTGTTTTGTGTCCTAGCATGTGGTCTAGCCTAGAAAACATTCCATGTGCACTTGAAAAGTATGTATATTCTGCTGTTTTGGGGTGAGATGCTCTGAAGATATCAATTAAATCCACTTAATCTAGTGTGTCATTCAGGCCACTGTCTCCTTGTTGATTTTCTGTCTGGAAGATCTATCCATTGGAGTCAATGGGGTGTTATCCCCAACTATGACTGTATTTCTGTCTACCTCTCCTTTTGCGTCCACCAAGATTTGCTTTACATATTTAGGTGCTCCTATGTTGGGCACATAAATGTTTACTAGGGTTATATTCTCTTGTTGGATTGTTCCTTTTATCATTATGTAGTGTCCTTCTTTGTCTCTCACTATAACCTTGGTTTTAAAGTCTGTTTTTTTGGATATAAGCACTGTTACCCCAGCTTCTTTTTTCTTTCTATTTGCATAAAGTATCTTTTTCCATCCCTTTATTTTTAGTCTGTGTGTATCTTTCCATCTGAGACGGGTCTCTTAGAGGCAGCATACACATGGATCTTGTTTTCTTATCCATTCAGCTACCCTATGTCTTTTGGTTGAAACATTTAAGCCATTTACATTTAAGGTGATTATTGATAGATGTATATTTAGTGCCATTTTAATGTTAGACTGTTTTCCTCTGGCTTTTTTCTTCTTTCTTTCTTTTTCTCTTCTTCTTCTTCAAGCAAGCACTTTAATATTTGTTTCAGTACTGGTTTGCTGTTAGTAAACTCTTTTAGCTTTTTCTTGTCTGGGAAACTCCTTATTTCTCCTTTGAGTTTATATGATTCTTGATATTACTGGCTGCACATTAGAAAAGGCCAAACTGATATAAAAATACTTCAATATCCAGCACAAACTCATTATTTATAAGAAAATATTAAATCTCTATAATCCCCTTCTTTCACAAATCATCACTGAAGCAAAAGAGAAAAATAAAATTTTACTCAGAAAATATTTTCCCCAAGATTTAAAGAATGCCTTTCTTTTGTTTACTTTAACAACAACACAAGAAAAGTATAGTCTTATCATCATATGGTTTCTTAATACCACCTATATTAAATCATCTTAAGTATTGGGGAGCTGCCAGTCTGATAAAGATTTATTAGTCAATAGTTCATAAAAGTTCCAATTAAAGAAAATAATTGTTCTCTACAACAGAAAAAATGACATGGGATCTTATGATCAGTAGTGATCAAAGTGTAAATACATGATTTCTTGCAGGATCTTGATTTACGATAATGGAAAAAATAAAATAAAAATACACTTAAAAAATAAATAAAATACCTACAACCATTTCTGGGCTAGTAAGGAAAAAACAAAGAAAATCACTTTTTGCATGTAATTTGTGGAATTATTTTTGAAGACCTCTTAAATCAAACTGATGAGACTTCTAAAACAGATCTGTGGATTTTGAGACTTGACTGAGTCAAGAATCATGGAGTTTGTCCACTGAGTTCCTGACAATGCAAATACTAAGCTAATTCTGTTATGAGGATCTTAGAGTAAGTGGCTAAAATTGTAAAAAAATGAAATAAAGTGAAATATTTTGAAAATGTAAAACATGGCATTAACCACCTCCAAATACATTTTCTAAGAGCAATATATAATATTCATATATGAAAAAATAAGGCTGAAAAAGCACTATTACCAATGAATTTTCTCACCTAATCAGGTATTTAAAGAATACCATCCTAACTTCCATAATTTCCCTTAGACTTATCTATTTTCTTGATTATAAAATGTAATCATGAACTGTAAAGTTGCTTTTAATCTTTATAGTATCACTAACTTCCCTATCGAAAACCACTTAGGAAACAAATTATAGGTTAGATGCCATCAGTATTCTAAAAAAAAAAAAAATTCCTTAGTTTAATAACAGCTGCTCTCAATTGATGCTACTGTACAAAATACAAAAGATGCAGAGTTCAGGTGTGAAATTTCTAATTCATAAGAAACCTAGGGAGTCTTCTCTTGATTCTTTATTATCTTTAATGAGAAGATTAAACTTGTCACTAATGAATTTTAAAATTGCACAAAATATCTCCCAAGAAACTATAAACACACCTAATTTCAAAGTGCCTTTTATTCATGTAGATCAGAATCTTGCTGAAATACTTCAGGGTTACTTTTCTAGGAATTGTGAAATTGATGAGGAAAATCAACTTGTTTCTTTGCAGCACCTGCGCTGCTCAGTGGTATGGGAGGCGGCCTTGAGACACCCAGTGAATAGGGATACAAAGCATCTAAAGGAAGTTAAGAAAAACAGCGGGCTTTAAAACCACGCACATTTCATAGCACAGACAAAGACGTGATGGGAATGCAACTATAGAAAATAGCATTGTGGGAGATTCTCAAGAAATGGGTGCAGCATATACATTCTGGGGTGCTGTGAGGTGAGATTATTAGGGAAAGAAGCAAATTGGGAGGTAATCCTGGCTGGGGAATGCCAAAGGAAAGGCTGAAGGAGACAGAAATGAAGAGGTATAGGTTATAATGACAACTGATGGATCAGGAAAGAATAAGGCTGGTTAGGAGAGATGAGGATTGACTAACAGAGCCTTACAGCTTTGATCTATAAATAGTGTCTGTGAGGTACACGGCATATAGATTAAGAGCTAAAGTTCTGAGACAGACTGCCTGACACTACCACTAACCAGCTGTTTGACTTTAGGCAAGTGGTTTAATTTTCTATCCCTCAATTTTCTTATCTGTGTAATAGGGATAATAATAGTATGTATCAATATAAGTGAAATGCTTGCAAGTTTTTTTTATTCTAATAAGACTGGCATTCTTAGAGGATAAATATCTTTTAAATATATTTTTAAAAATTAATGTTTCCCTAGCACAATGGTCAAGATAGACTGAAAAGTTTTGACTATAGGCAGAGAACTCAGGCGGTCATTGCAGTAACCCAACATTTTCCCTTAACATCTATAATTCATTTTACTTCAAACCAGAATATTGGTCTCAAGATTTTTATATTTAAGTGTTAAGATGACCTTTTATTTTTCCCCACCTTTCTAACCAAGTGTTTGCATCAGGCCCCTGCCTCTAAGCTCTTCAAAACCGATGGCCAAATAAAAGAGTTCATGACAAACTTTCAGATTTAAAACCTGATCTTCCAGGTCACTGCCTACAACAGTGCTGACAGTCCATTCAACCTCAATATTTTCTGATGAAGTTCTTTATCTGTATTTGGGTGAAATTAATGACTTTAAGGAACATTACAGAAATCCAACAAAGTGAATGTCTTCTCTGGGTTCTAATTCTATGCATGATAAATTGGGAACTTTATTACTACATTTAACCTTTAGCACATCTTTCTTTAAAATATAGATTCAACTGTAAAAATCTAGCATTTGAAGACATTTACTAATTTGTTAGCATCATCCTTTATAACCCACAAGGCTTTGAGTTCCTAAAAGGGACATGAATTACAACATGAGACCCAATATTTCCACGATTGATACATGTAATTTCTTCCTAGACCTTTGTGCTCATGAGGAAAAGCTCTGTGCACAGTGCAGATTAAATCGATAAAAATTCCAATGAGAAGCAGGAAATAAAGATGTAAAAAGTAAACATGTCACACATACATGTTTATTTCGGGTAAATAACATTTTCCCTTCATCTGAAATGAGTTTATCTTTTAAACTTGGGAAATTGGGCAGAACAAATAAATTCTTTTCTTTGAAACAAATCAAAGTTATTTATGTCAAAGATTCTACCTAATAGGTGTATTAGGAACTGTAACAATTGCAAATAGATATGATAAAAAAAGAAATGATGTTTAGTCTCTGATTTTAGCTTCTGCACTAGACTATGAAATCAGAGTTACTTATTTTTCATGTACTGCCATCATTGTTCTGTTGATCTAATCTATGTCCAATAAAGAGATGATCAAGAATTATTACAAACCCCTCCAACTTCACAGCATTCATCAATCTACTGACATTTTTCTACTTAAAAGCCCTTAAAAGCAGACTATAACCGATGGTTTATAATTTCTTCAGGAGAATTTATGAACTTATATTTTTCTGCTTTGCCTTAGGAATATTTCAGAAATGCTCAGTCTAATGTAATTCAACCATAACTACTGCGCTGCTAGAATTCATCCCACAAGTGTCAGAGCAGCTGGGGAAACTGTTGAAACCCTGACTTTAGCTTGTTGATGATCTTTTAAGGAAAAGCTCAGGACAAAAGAATATAATCTAAACAAACAAGTGATCGCAGGGCTTTAGAAAAGGAAGTGCTTAATTCCTTTGTAATTTATATTATAATTCATACACTTTGTATGAACACAAAAGAAATAATGCTATAAAGAAGTAGAGATATGCCTGTGTATAATGAGTACTTTTATAGAAGCATGTTAGAAAATGAAATTCCTATTAATAAAATCCAAATAATTTAGCTGCCGCAGCTGGAAATCTCTAACTGCAGCACACAGCTCTTTGATTGCTCTAACCCCTTGTGTTCCCCTGCTCTCTTTGCAGGCCGGCCAGTAATGATCGTGGTGGAATACATGGAGAATGGATCCCTAGACTCGTTTTTGCGGGTGAGGTGTTTTTTTCTGATGGCATTTGAATAAGCTATTTTGAGTTCTACATTTAAATCAGTTATCATAAATTAATTTTTGCATAATGTGATTCAGGGATTTTTTGAATGAAGAATAGCAATGTTTTCTCTAGGGCACATTTCTCTGATACTGTGATATGTTAAGAGTGTTACTAAGCGGGGAGCATGCACACATAATAATATAATTGCTTTCTGTTATAAATTTACTTGCCATGTTAACATATCTGTATTTCAAATGATGTTATAAAGAACAAGTTTAAATGAAACTCCGATATTTCACATAGCCATATATTTAGTTCTATCACACTTAACTATTTAATATATTTTATGCATTATCTATAATACAGAACCCTTTCAATTGATGTATATTGATCAATAATGACCCAGATTTATATCCAAAAAACTGGTTTAATCAAGTTTGTCCCGTCTAAGTTCATTTGGCAAAATGAACTTAGGAAGCAAAATGAAAAAGAACAAAAGTCTAGCATAGGTTTATCCTAGAACAAAAATTTTTTAATTATTTTTAAAGTGACTTTTCCTTATAAGTATGATATACACAAAAATCATTTGTTTTATATGTATGCATACCTCAGTGATATTGTGGATTCAGTTTCAACCATCACAATAAAGCAAATCACACATTTTTTTTATTTCCAAGTGCATGTAAAAGTTATGTTTATACTATACTGTAGTCTATTAAGTGTGCAATATTATTATGTTTACAGAAACAATGTACATATCTTAATTTAAAAATACTACATTACTAAAAAAAAAGAAAAAGAAAAGCTAACCATCATTGAGCCTTCAGCATCAACCTTTTTGCTGGTGGAGGGTCTTGCCTCAGTGTTGATGGCTGCTGACTGATCGGGGCGGTAGTGTCTGAATGTTGGGGTGGATGTGGCTATTTCTTAAAATAAGACAACAGTGAAGTTTGCCACATCAGTTGACTCTTCCTTTCACGATCAATTTTTCTGTAGCACATGATACTGTTTGATAACATTTTAACCACAGAACTTCTTTCAATATGGGAGTAAATCCTCTCAAACCCTGCCACTGCTTAATCAACTAAGTCTATGTAACATTCTAAATTCTTTGTAGTCATTTCAACAATCTTTGCAGCATCTTCACCAGGAGTAGCTTCCACCTCAGGAAACCACTTTTGCTCATCCATAAGAAGCAACTGTTCATCCCTTAAAGTTTTATGATGAGTTTGCAGCAATTCAGTCACGTCTTCAGGCTCTACCTCTACTTCTGGTTCTCTTGCTATTTCCACCACATCTGCAGTTGCTTCCTCCACTGAAGTCTCGAACCCTTACATCATCCATGAGGGTTGGAATAAACTTCTTTCTAATTCCTTTTAATTTTGATATTTTGATGTCTTCCCATGAATCATGAATGAGCTGAATGATATCTGGAATGGAATCCTTTCCAGAAGGTTTTCAATAGACTTTGCCCAGATATAACTGAGTAATCACTATCTGTGGCAGCAAGAGCTTTGTGAAATGTATTTCTTAAATAATAGAACTTGAAAGTGGAAATGACTCCTTGAACTATGAGATACAGAATGCATGTTGTATCAGTAGACATAAAAACAACATTAATCTCGTTATACATCTCCATCAAAACTCTTCGGTGACCAGATACATTGTCAATGAGCAGTAATATTTTGAAAGAAAAAAATTTTTTTTTCCTGAGCAGGAGATCTCAGCTGTAGGCTTAAAATATTCAGTAAACCATGCTGTAAACAGATGTGCTGTCTTCCAGGCTTTGTTGTTCCATTTATAAAGCACAGGCAGGGAAGATTTAGCATAATTCTTATAGGCTGTAGGATTTATGGCATGGTAAATGAGCATTGGCTTCAACTTAAAGTGACCAGTGCATTAGCCCCTAACTAGAGTTTCCTTCAATGCTGCGAAACCAGGCATTGACTTCTCCCCTGTTGCTATGAAAGCTGCAAAAGGCTATTTCATCTACCTGGACCGTCCGCTGGTTAGAGCAGCCACCTTCACTGACGATCTTGCCTGGATCTTCCAGGTAACTTGCGGCAACTTCTTCATGAGCACTTACTGCTCAGCTCGCACTTTTATGTTATGAAGATGACATTTCCTTAAACCTCATGAACCAGCTTTTGCAAGCTTCAAACTTTTCTTTTGCAGCTTCCTCACCTCTCTCAGCCTTCGCTCTGTAGTAGGCTTTGGTTTAAGGGAATCTGGGGCTGGTTTGATCTTCTGCTCAGTTCATTAAAATTTTTTTTCATATCAGCAATAAGCCTATTTCACTTTCTTATTACTCATGTGTTCACTGGAGTAGCATTTTTAATTTTCTTCAAAAACTTTCCCTGTACATTCATAACTTGTATAACTGGCACGAGCCTAGCTTTCAGCCTTTCTCTACTTTTGACATACCTTCCTCACTAAACTTAAGTATCTCTGGCTTTTGATTTAAAGTTAGAAACATGCAACTCTTCCTTTTGCTTGGATACTTAAGAGGCCATAGGAGGGTTATTGATTGGCCTAATTTCAGTATCATTGTGTCAAAACGAATAAGGAAGCCCAAGGAGAGAGAGAAAGAGATGGGGGAATACCTGATTAAAGGAGCAGTAGGAACATGCACACAATATTTATTAAGTTCACTCATCATGACACCCCAAAACAATTACAACAGTAACATCAAAGACCACTGATCACAGATCACCATAACAAATATAATAATAATAAAAATGCTTGAAATACGGCAAGAATTACCAATACGTGACACAGGGACCTAAGGTGAGAAAATGCTGTTGGAAAACTGCTGCCAACAGACTTGCTTGTCGAAGGGTTGCCACAAACCTTCAGTTTGTGAAAAGCAGTACCTCTGAAGTGCAGTGAAGTGCAGTGCAATAAAAGGAGGTGTGCCTGCGTGGTACAGAAAGAGCTGAGAGGGCACCATGGAGTTATAGTTAAAAATACATTTATAATATCTTTAACATTTCAAAAGCCATCATATGCAACAAAAGCATTCATTGATAGTAAAAATATATGAAAAATAATCACGAGGGTAAATATTTTTCACCCCCAGCAGAGGTCACATATTTGAATGTCACTGTAATCCTTAAAATCTATAGAAACTTAGCCATTTTTCTGACTTATAAACTGACTGGACTTTGGCCATTTGAAATGTGTCATATCATTTTCTTCGTTTTTATGAAAATAAACCATCTGAAGCATTGTTTCTTCACTTCACGTTTTGCTCCATGTCATTGAAACAAGTTGTACGTGTATCTCATCTTTCTCTCTGAATCTCATTCTCATTTATTTTTCTTGACTCCATACTCTCTTCTTGCAGCTGCTTTCAATATTAGCAGTGATGATCATTTACGCTGTGACTGGACTGGATGTCCAGATCGAATGCCAGAAGCTGAATTCAGCAAAATCGTCACGTATTGTAAAACAATACTCCCCACACAATGCAAAATGAAATTCGTAGGTGTTCGGGGCCATGAACTATTTTTTTTCTATAACCATTCTCAGCTATAAAATATTATTTTATAGCTTGTATTCATTTCTCCTGTAAATGTGCCAAATTATTTTAGAATAATTTATCAGGATCACCTATGGTACCTGAAATACAGATATACTTATGCCCTTCCATTATGTAAAACTCATTTTTATCAGATAGATATTGTCATCTAATGATGTTTGAGAGAGGTTTTTATATTTATATCAGCTATATCCTAGAGCCGAATATAATGGCAAATAACATAGCACATACCAAATCTAAATTGCTACTGAAAATTGGATCAAATGACTGCCACAAGCAAATTAATATAGCAATGTTAGCTTCAGATATGCTTTTGATCCTGCCAAATTATGAATTAATTAAAACAGTTTTTAAAGAAAAGATAATATAGTATATATAAAATATTTACTTACAAACATCCTACTACATATTAAGTGGCATACTTCATTATTTAAAACTTAAACACTAATGCCCTGGCTGGTGTGGCTCACTGGACTGAGTGCCAGCCCGCGAACCAAAGGGTCGCTGGTTCAATTCCCAGTCAGGGTACATGCCTGGGTTGCAGGCCAGGACCCCAGTAGGGGGAGCAGGGGAGGCAACCACACATTGATGTTTCCCTCCCTCTCTTTCTCTCTCCCTTCCCCTCTCTCTCTAAAAATAAATAAACAAAAATCTTTTTAAAAAATACTAATGTTTTTCAGCTTTTATGCACCATGTATGTAAGACACCATAGAGTCTGGGAAAGAATAAATTTTCAATTGGTGGTGGCTACCATTATATGACTATGAGAACTTTTAACAAGTTTTCCCAGCTCATCTTGGCTCTGCCACTTGCCACCGCGTGACCTTGTGACTTGGGCAAGTGGCTAACTTCTCTGTGCCTCTGCCTACTCATCTCTAAAATAGGACTATTAGCAGTATTTACCCCATACAAATGTTATAAGGATATATTAGTTGATTATTGTAAAGCTTATACAGTAATGCCTAACACATTGTAAGTGGTAAAGTGAAGATTCCAACTCATCCCTGAGTCAAAAAGTCATGTTCTTATACAGTATGAATTCTATCTTTTTATTAAATCACTTATTCTGCACTTCTTCCTACAAGTCCACTGCCATCTCCCATCTATGTGTCCGCTCTACACATAGAATTTCTATTTAAAAAATGGGTGGCAGGGAATAGGGCCAAACACTCTGCATTTACCCTTCTTTAATATTCTGACACTCCTTTGTAATCATCTCTTTTATCCCAGAACCTCAAAGTGCTTTATAAACTTTATGTCAATAGCAGACACTCAGCTCTCCACGCAAGCAGAAATAAATATATATATGTATATATCCCACAATTTCTCAAAAGCAAAGTCATTTTTCAGACTGCTGCTGTAGAATGTGATAATCGCAGCTTCTGTGAACACAGAAAAAGGGAGAGGCTACGTGCGCTGTGTAGCAGGGAAAACGTCCGTGGCTTGTTAACAGTGCCCTGTGCTTACTGGGGGCAGAGAAGATTTCCCCTTGGTCTCCCACATGACTTCAAAATCACTTCAATTCCTGTTTTATATGAAAGGGTGGTAGCAAAACAAAATACAAGATTACAATCGAGTGCCAGTGTTGGTGGCAGCTGTCTGTGATACTGCAGTGGGTGCATGAATCTGACACCATCTGGGATTCTTATGGACATTCCTCCAGATATGGATTGGCAGGGGTGGTGTGAATAAGTGTGTATGTGTGTGAGTAATTGTGTGTGTGCACACGTGTGTGTGTGTGTGTGTGTGTGTGTGTGAAGAGGGGTGTGGGTGGGTATGTCACTATGTGTTTGCTTTTAATTTTAATAAAAAATGGAACATCAGGCTGGCTGCCTGGAAAACCTGACCCCACTAATGTGCAGATTGTCCTAACTTTTCCAATTGCACTTAGTTCCACGCGTGAATTAAGTGCAATTTGGACTATCGTTCCTGTTCGGTCTTTCTCCTTTATTCACATGGATTTCGTAAACACTTTTTGTGACACTTACCTAACAATTGCTTGTCCCTAAGTCTTTTGACCTGCATTTTTATAATAATATTAACCTAAAACATTTTGAAACTTTGACGTATCATATGTCAACCATAAAAAATTATTCCTTTATTTTATAACATTTGTTGAATGTGACTTGCTTGTTATACCATAAAACTCAGTTATACAAAAATATAATACCATAGGTTTCAGTTCAAGAAGTTATATTGTGTTCATACTGTGACCTCCAATCCTCTGACATGAGAGAAAAGATATACATACATGATTCACACAGCATAATTGCATGAGCATGCAAGGAGTGTCATCCATAAATAATACATACAAAAAGGGAGAAATTAATCAAGACAAAAACAAACAAGATCAGATTAAGGAAACATTGGGACTGAGGAGGGCAAAGGAGGGGAAATTGGGACAACTTCCTTAATAGAATAAACAAGAATAAAGTAAAATTTAAAACAAAAAGGAAACCATAGCTCAAGGCATGCTCGGGAAGGGATACATGGGAGCAAACAGAATGTGCGGAAGCCGGTGCTACCAACTGAAATGAAGGTACAGAAAAGGAACTGCATGGGCTGGTAGCTGGGAGAAGATGATGAGTTTAACGTGTGTCAGGTTACATTTTGGGGTGCCTACAGAACACGCGGTGAAAATGTTCGGACAGCAATTAGAGATATAAATCGGAAGCTCAGTGGGAAAATCTGCACTAAAACCAAAGATCTGGGAAAGTTGGTAACAGAAACGTGGTTCTCGAAGTCGAATCATGATATTTCCCAGGAAGAAGTAGGAAAAAGGAAAGAATCTGAGCGCGGCTTCTGCTCTGCGGTAGGTCAACCTGAGGCGGCAGCAGGATGGCGTCCCCAAAGGTAACTCAGAATGAGATGTCAGAGAGGAACAGCGAGGGAGATGAGGGTGTGGCGTCCCACACCTATGAGAATAGAGCATTTCAGGCAGAAGAGAAGCAGTTGTATCAAATGCAGTAGAGAAATTCGAAAGACAGAAATTGAAAAGCATCCTTGGGGTTTAGCAGTGAAAGGGGCCCTCAGTGATCTCAACAAGAGCACTTTTAATGATTTCAGGGGGAAGCCAGACTGCAGAGGAAAAAATGAGAATGAAAGATCAACAGGATGTGGTAGGTAGAGACTATTTTAGGGAAAAGGGGGGTGAGATAGCAAGGCGAGAAGAGAGGAATCAGATGCTAGTCGACAATAAAGGAAAAATCAATAGTATCTTTTAAGATAGAAAAAATTCAGACAATATATACACTGAGGGGTAGGGAATCAAAACACATTGGTAAGGAAAATGCACCTCATTAGGTTGGAAACTACAAAGTCAAGAATGCGGTGGACAATGGGCTTTGAGTAGCAGAAGCCTGCACACATCCTCCAAGACTAAAGGGGCTGTGTATTGTGCATCTAGAGAGATTTATGAGGAGTAGGTAATAAATTGAAGGAAATAATACTGGATGATGTTGCATTTCTACCTGAAGCAGGAAGGTAGTATACGTGGGAGTTTGAGGACAAACTTTCAAGTTTAAAATGAGTGTTTAGAATAACCGCTGAGGTTAAAAAGAAAAGTAACTGATCAGGAAAAAAGCAGGATTGTCAAGAGCAGGTTCTACTCCAAGAAAAACAGTTTCCTCTGGGCCTTAGAAAGAACAACTAAAAGTCTTTACCAAGGTAAAGATTTGATGATATGCAAATTAAGTAGCCCAGAAGAGGATCTTCTGGACTGCTGGCCCAATAATTTTTATGATTTGTTCCATGCACTTGTCCTGCACACATGCCAGCCCCTGTCTGTGGTCATGGGGAAAGTAGCATCACTAAGTGGTCATGCCGACATCCTACTGACGCTGGGGAACCTGAGTGTGCTTTGGCACTGGCGTGCGTGCTCCCATGGTTTCTGCAGAAACACTCAACCCTTAAATGTAAGAATGGAAACAGGAGACAGTATTGTCTGTAGAGCAAGTACAACAGAAAAACAAGGGCACTAAAGTGGAATTGGGATGATGGTGAAAGAACCTCTCAGGTAAGCAACTGGTGGATCCAGGCTAGGCAAAGAGGGAAAGAAAGAGACTGATAGGCTTTATTTTTTAATTAATAATGAACTAATTTTGTATTGTATTTTTTCCATTACCGTTTAGTCCCCTTATACTCCCTTCCCCCCAGTAATCACCACACTGTTGCCCATGTCCATGAGGCCTTTTTCCTTTTTCTCAATCCCCCTACCCCCCAAGCTCCTCCCCTCCCCTCACTAGCTGTCATGTGCTCTCCACCTATTAGTCTGTCTCTGTTTTGCCTGTTAGTTCAGTTTGTTCATTAGATTCCACATATGAGTGAAATCACATGGTATTTGTCCTTCTCTAACTGTCTTATTTCACTTAGCATAATGTTCTCCAGGTCCATCCATGCTGTCACAAAGGGTAACATTTTCTTCTTTTTTACAGACGAGTAGAATTCCATTGTGTAAATTTCCTATAGTTGTTTCATCCACTCAACTACTGATGGATACTTGCGCTGCTTCTATATCTTGGCAATTGTAAATAACACTGCAATAAACATAGGGGTGCTTATGTTCTTTCAAATTAGTGTTTTGGGTTCCTTCAGAAATATTCCCAGAAGTGGAACACTGGGTCAAAAGACAGATCCACTTTTAATTTTTTGAGGTATCTCCATACTGCTTTCCACAGTGGCTGCACCAGTCTGCATTCCCACCAACAGTGCACTAGGGCCCCCCTTTCTCCACATCCTCGCCAGCACTTGTTTGTTGACTTATTGATGATAGCCATTCTATAGGCTTTAAATAAATAGAAATTTTATGTGCTAGAAAGCTTTATCATATAAAAGAGGAAGTAGTTGTGCGTGAAGGTGAGAGAATGGAAAGAGAAGAAGAATGTGGCCAGAAAGTACAATATTGGCAATGGTTTGTTAGAGCCACATTATACCAGCTTGCAAGAGATAATTATTAAATCATTGGAAATCTTGAGAGCTGGTTGTTAAACTGTTAGTAGCTTGAAATCGGCTGTGATGGGAGTATTTGCACCACAGAAATTGGCAAATGCTACAAATCAGAGCCAGCTTATTGATATTTAAGATTTCTGAAGTAAAGCAGTTTTAGAGATGACAGTTTCCAGGTGTGAAACCTAAGAATCAGTGGCTAAAGTAAAAATAAAGATGAATATCTTTAATTAATGAATGTAGATAACATTTATGTGTGCTGTTTATGAGTCAGGCATTATTTCAGTCCCATTTAATAACTCACCTAGTGCTCGCAGTGACATTTTGTGGTAGATGTTATTATTATCCCCGTTTTACCAATGTGGGAACTGAGGCATAGCAAATTAGGTTACTTGCCCCGTGTCAAACTGCTGGTGTTCATACATTCATATTTTTTTTGCACAAATATATGTTCACAGACTATAGTAGGCAAGGCACTGTTCTGGAGCTTGGAATACAAAAGGAAACAAAATAAAAATAAAAAATCTAGTGAGAGGAGAAATAAATTCAGCAAAATATATGGTACATCAAACAGGGGAGTAAAACACAACAGGGGAAGTAGTGGTGGGAATAAGATTGGGTTTCAGTGTTAAATTGAGTGGACAGGGAAGGTCTCACGAAAAGTGGCCCATATGTAAAAATGGAAGAAGATGAGGAAGCACACCAAGTGGATACCTGAGGGAAATGTTCTGAACAGTTAGAATAGCAAGTGCCAATCCCCAGAGGTGGGAACATTTTATACAAATGGAACTGGAAATTAAGTCCTTATGCTCTAAGACTATATGCTCATTGCCTAAGACAGTGCCGATTCATGCCGGTCATCTCTTCATAGTTATTAATAGCAACCCTTTTACTCTGCAATTAATATAATAAAATATGTAGTCCCCCTATCATTATGGCTTAGTATACTAAGGTGAAAGCTGGTAGAGAGTTGATGGATACAGAAAAGGGTTCAAATCTTGGAAGGAAATGGTTCTCAAACTTGGCTGTACTTTGAGTTTTTTCTAGATAAGATAAGAAGCTGCTATAGGGTTTGAAGTAGTGACACAACATAATTTATTGCTTTAAAAGGGTTGCTCTGGTTGCTGTGTTGAGAATAGTCTATACTGAGGTACAGATGAATGCAGGGAAATGACAAGACTCTTGCAGAAATCCAGCTAAGAAAATGGCAGTGGCTTAGATGAGGACAGTTGCAGCTGATTGAAGGAAAATGGCGGATTCTGTGTTGTATTTTGAAATTAGAGCCAATAGAATTTGCTGATGGATTGGATAAAGTGTATGTGGAATAGAAGATTCAAGGGTCAATGTTATCTACAAAATAAGGTTAAATAATAGGCAATAACTACTTCCTACAGATATTGTGTTTTTTATAGTATTAAATCGCTAACAGACCTAAAATGCCTAGAATAGGGTCTGGCATATATGAAAGTCTTCATAATGTTACCTGCTATTATTATTTTTATTTTTATTGTTTTATATTTCAGAACATGTTGCCAAGAGTTTTAAATTAGTTTTTGTGTTACTTCCTAGTGTGTTTTTTCTAAGTGGCTAAAAATAGTTTTAATTTTCACCATTTAAAACAAAAAATCTAGGTGTATCTCAGAAATATGAGTATTTAAATAATACATATACATGCTTCTTATCATTTCAAAAGCAATGTGAAACATTTGAAGAGTTTCCCTGGACAAATGCAAAGCAAATATTAATTTAAAAAATTAAAGGGATCTTTTAAATATTTATGTACTCAAATTATAAATCTAGTGGGGATGGCATCTTACCTTATGCTAGTTATATATTAATAATGAGAACTATATTTTATTAGCACACTTTTCATGTAAATTGTGTTGTATGGGGTTATGTTTGTGCTGGTGTATAAATCAAAATTAAACTACATTAAATTCATTTTCTATTCAGCACTAAAAAAAAGTGAAGTTGCATTTACCCACCAATACCTATTTTTAAAACATAAAAATTATAGTTGAATTACCTCCCCTTAATTACATTTTTCAGAAAAAAAAGTGAAACTTCATGTAGACTGTTGTTATTATTTATCATGCTTGTGCCAGCTTAATGCCAAATACTGTTCTAAAAATAATGTGATGGTACACATTTAAATATTTGAAAGCCCAGTGTGTTTGGAACCCAATATAGGGTTGGCTGAAGTTTTTATTTTTAAATTAGAAGTTACAACGCCAACTTTCAATAGCTTGAATTTATCTTTTTAAGCATTTTAGTACTGTAAATGGGTTGTATCATTTGTAGTACCTGGTACCATAAAATTGTATTTTATTATTTTCCTCATTAATTCTCCTTTTGTATACAGGCGTTTACACTGATTTTCTAATTGGTATGTAATTTGTAATTATAGTGATACATAGAGAAATTCCATGCATTTTCCTGAACCCTTCTATGGTTATTTCTACATCCCCTTTTGGACCATACTAGAGATTTTGAATTTATAGAACTGAATTTTAACTTGAAACTTGTGGTTCTCAACCACACCTGTAAATCAGAATCACCATCTTGGAGAGATTTTACAAAATACATATGCAGACTTCCAAGCAAGTTTATTTTGCGAAAATTCCACAGGTAGTTCTGATGCACTCTAATGATGCCTCAACAAGACTGTGTCACCCTGTGACACCCTACCCCAAATGCCACACAAAAAAAAGTGTTGTTGTCATTGGGTTTGGGTTTTGGCCGGTTTTTTTCGGTTTTATTTAAAGGCAGCACATAGTAGCTAGAGTAGATTACCTTCACACAAATCTAAGCAAAAAAAAAAATCAAATTCAGTAGTAAGCTTTCCAAGCTATATTATATTCAAGTTCACTTTAAACTCTTAAAATGTAATTCTGACATCCAATTGTCATGTTTCACAAATCCATATCTACTTTTCTTCCTAAACTTTTTAGGTATATTACAAATGACAGTTTTTAGTTTCCTTATGATTGAAATTTCTTATTTTATATTTAGTGGCCTCGCCCTCCTATAACTGAAATATAACTCTGCCAAGTTTAAGTCCAAATCCCTGATAACTACAAAAGAAAAGCCTTGAAGGGTTCTATAGGACATTATGATAAGATTTTCAAGTGAGAGGCCCCAAGAATTAAGACTTCAATAAAAAAGAGATATTGACTCTTACTTGTTCAATGGTTATCTTAAAACAAGAATGATTTGGGCATTTCAAATCTGTAAATAACCTTAGCCATTTTTTTTCATATTCAGGAGCATTTTAAAAAGTAATAGGATGGGCAACTTTCTGATTTAGAAACATAGAAAACTGAATGTTAACTTTAAACTTAAGTTATGGAAGTAATTCTCCAAGGACTCTTTTCTGTAAAGTCACTTATAAATCAATTGTTGAGAACTCAGAATGCATTTTCCAATAAATATGTCTTTTAAAGATACTACTTAAATCCCTAGGCAGACCTATAAAAGCCTCTTTAACACGGACTACAGCTAAAGGATGTGGCTTCCAATACAAAAGGGGCCAGGAATTTGCTTCAAAATTAAAAAACAACAAAGTATGTGTTTCCTTTCCCCACACGACTTCCTCGAGCAAAAATTTTTAAATGCCATTTCTCTGTGGCATTCACTCCTTTCTTCACATTGTCTTGTGCCTGGGCCCTTCGCCACCTCGTGGAATAACCTATAAACAAGACCCTTGCCACACCCTAAACCTAAGCTTCCTTTCTTTATTTGCTAGAGATCTTAGCTGGATATAAGGTTAGACTAATTCATACTAGTATGTAATTCACAAATACTATTTTAATTTCTTCCTAATATTTAATTTCTTCCTAATATTTGAATATTCTTTCTAATATATAGGAACTTACAAGCCCAAACATAACTTATTTTATTTTATTCTGGTAGTAGCATGTAATATAAAATCTACTTTCTTGGCAAATTTTCCAGTGTACAATATAGTATTGTTGGGTATTGGCGCGGTATTGTACAGCAGGTCTCTAAAGCTTATTCATCTTGTTTGAGTGAAACTCTTCCTGTTAGTAAACTGCCCATATCCCCCCGGCCCCCCCGCTGGCCTTTGATTCTATGAATTCGGCCTACATAGAATTTTAATAATGGAATTTCAGATAGCAAAACAAAAAGAAGTGAGAAAAAGCGGACAGTGCGGGGAGGATATTTTTGCACTAAGAAATAACTAGGAGCACAGAAGTTAGCTTCTCTCTGTTGTTGTAGCTCTTAATAGATTCTCATCTTTTGTCCCTTATAAACCAATTGCATTTCAGACAACATCTAGTTTTCTCAGAAAAGGCTGTAGCAACACAAAATTAGAGGGCACATAGCAGCTTATAAAGTGTCCACTGTTCATATACTTTGATCTTTTGTAAGCTGCTTAGTAAGTTACATTTCCTGCATAGCCATTTTATAGCTCAAGTCAGCATTTTGGAAGTGATAATTTTACAAGGCTTCAGCTAACACTTCTATCTTTGTCATTCTGTTTTGAAAGGCTGGTGCCATATTTGGTAACTGGTGATTAGTGAAACAAAAGAAGTCTTTTGATAAACATAGCAAACCAAACTTTTTCATTCTTCATTTTCGAGCATAAATTGTCATTACCCAATAGTGTTTATTGCACCAGATTTGTGATGAATATTTGGAAGATGATGTATTTATTGCAACTAAGACACTGTATAATGAATTGGATTCTCTGTAGGTGTTTGTTAAATGGTGATGTCCAATTTTTACTAATTTTTCTCTAGAATAGCAGGTTAACCATCTTCTGGGTATAGTATTGTTTATCACTCGTTTTTAACAGTTTCAGGACACCGAATCATTATAATTATTTACTCTGTACAAAGGAGTAGCGCACATTTTTCAACAAGAAAATTTGGAAGCTTGGATTTACACTGTGGCCCACAGACCTCCGTACTTTGCCAGACTGCTCCGTCGGTGGGCTCCACGTTACTGTGGCCCTCCAGCGAAGACCTAGAAAGAAACAGAGCAGAAATCCGTATAACACACTTAGCCCCCTTTTCTTCACTCTGCAGCAAAAATATAAGAATTTGGTGGTCAAAAGCAATTCAGACCAGAGTCTTGCCCTCAGCAGTGAAGATGGTTGCAAGTGTAGTAAATACTTCGTGTTTACTCGTGATTTTCTCAGGGAATCTCTTACAGTAAATTTCACTTACCATAAAAAGTACTTCAAGAATATCTGACTACTGACTAAAAGCTTCAAGTACTTCACTCCATGAAGAGAAAAATAAATTTAGTTCAATTCAGTCCAGTGAATATCTGGCAAATACCTACTGTTTGTCAAGTATGATGCTAGGCCCTGAGATTTCAAAGGTGAATGAGACAAGATATGCTCATTGCCCCAGATAAGATTATGTTCAAAACTGTGGGCAAGTCAGACACGTATACACGTAGTTGTAGCCAATGTTGGTGTAGACAGGATGCTGTGAGAGCGTTAAAGAGAGAAATTTGGTCCATCTTTATATCTCCGCTTTCCTAGCCCACCTCTCCCTTCATCCAATCTATTGCAAGTCTTGCTGTTAATACCCCTAAAATAGATCTCGGACCTGATTTAAGCCACCGGTTTCCCTCTCCTGTGTTCCTCTAATGGCTTCCAAATTGATCTCTCTGTTTCCAGTCTCCATACACAAGTCAGAATATATATATCACTCCTTAATACAATTCTTCTCTAACTTCTCATTACTTTTAGAATAGATTTGAAACTCTCCACCTTGGCTTACAGGACCCTACCTGGCTTTGCCTCTGCCTGCCTCTTCTCTCTCTCTCCCCGCCGTCCCTCTCTCTCCCTTGCTTAACAAGATCTGGCCTCATTGGCTTCATTTCCTCAGCACGCCAGGCTCATTTGTGGCTTATGTCATTTGTACATGCTGGAAACTAGTCACGGGCTCCAACATGTCATTCCCTTTCATACACATTTTATTTATTTTTATAGTTCCTCATTATTTGAAAGTATCTCATTTATTTTTTTACCTATTTACTTTCTGTCTCCTTGCCTCTGATTAAATGTAAGTACGACTGGAGCAGGTACATTTCTGTTTGCTTCCCACTTTGACTCCAGCAATTTAAGCAACAGCTGGCCCATAGTAGATGCTCAGAGAGTACTTTTTGAAAGAAAGGACTTGGGGATCAGCAAGGACCTCCTAGAAGAAATGATAGTTATCATGAAAAACTCAGGTGACAGAAAACTAGAAGAGTATTCCTGGAAGAGGAAACTGCATAAGCAAAGCACACTAGATAGGAAATAGTTGTAGGGGTGAAATAAACACAAAACAAAAAATGAATCAGAACAAGGTTATACAACTAGACACGGGAGGAAGGGTCATAGCTTTGTATTGAATACTGTACTTTATTCAGCCATTGAAGGCTTTTAAACAAATGAGTGGCAGGGTGATATTTGGGTTTCATAGAATATATTTGTTAAATACATTTATTATGTTGAAAAATACATGTATGCCTTTTCAATGTTGTTAGACAGTAATGTGATAGAATCAGGACAGCATAACATTCAAATACTACATTTGTCCTAAGTACTGGCTAAGTACTTGAGGTCAGCCTAAGGTGAATGGATGCAGAGAGGCTTAAAGTGTCCATGGGGCACAACTTAGAAGGCGTGGCCTTGACAACCATCGTCAAGAATTTGCATTACCGTGGAGACAATGTGGCATGCCAGTGACAGCTCAAATCTGATGCACGTTGTGCTCTAGGGTCTTAGAGAGAGAGGGTCTGGCACAGCTCTGCAGCTTTCAAAGTAGCAGACGTTATTATGTATAACCTTCAGAAAACGCCGGCCAATCAGCCTCACCCTCTCTGTCACTTAGAGGTTAAGCTCCAGGTTTCTCAGCAGTCAGGTTGAGCGAGTGAAGAAAAAGAATGAAGACAAACTGAATTCTAGGTACTAAGCTCTGAGGTGCAGTGTGTAAATATGCCACGTTTGCTCTCTTTCATTCGAATCTGCCTTCCTGGGAAAAAAACCATATGTCATTAAAAAATTCATAGTTTCTTTTTGATTAATGTCTAGTAGGAAGCCCAAAGATATTAAATCTCAGTGCTCTCACATTTTTCTCCTCCCCTCATAAACAATTCAATTCAATTTGAATTAATATTTATCAAGTGCTGACACAAGGCATGGCAGTATAGTGGATGCTGTGATAGAACTGTTACCTAAAAGGGAAAAAACTTAGGTCTAACCTTAAGAAAAGACAACAATCTTTTTTATACAACACAATAGGAAGGATATAGCAATAGCAACCAGTGCTCTACAAGATAGTATCAAAGGCTATTTAATTCAATCACCATTTATTAACCATCCACCATATTCGAGAAAACTAATATGTCCCAAACCACATTTGAGGAGGCTATGTTGACAAGGACTACAAAAAAAAGAGTACAGGTTGGACCTCCTCAGATGGTCCATTAACATTTCCTACCATTTAGAAATTCTGCATTGACAATATTGTGACACCGTGCAACTTCATTTTCTAATAGGTAAAAGAATGACTTCTTTAAATTTAATGTAATCCTTTCTTGGCCAAAAGAACTCAGGCTTTCAATTCTACTCAAAGGGTTTGAGATTCCTAATAGAGGAGAGGTAGGTATGGCACTTGATAAAAGAGGCAGATTTCATCTAATAGTACACTGTCTGAGAAGATGGATTGGAAGCATTAAGAGCTAATAACGCCAAAGATTTTCTTTGCTAAGTTATCTTTTATACATTAATTATACAGAAGAGCCTACTTAAATGGGTACTCTGACCATAGGATATTTCTTTTAAGAGAGAGTTCTTTTCCTTACTCTGCACTTGGGTTGGGTGATGTTATCAGAGAGCTATCAGGGAGATAGGTTGATATTGTAAGACAAAGTGTATCTCATTTGTAGTATAAGCTTGCTCATTTGACCAAGCAATGAATCATTACTGTATAGGATCCTGTGACACTGTGATATAGTCGGATCATCCCTGTGTCTAAGCTACTCTGTAATTTTAAGTCAGATATCTATGAAAGTCATTTAACTTTGCAAAATTTAAGGTACTCTTATTTATGCTTTTGCCACACTACATAAGGTAATATGGCCCTATAATCTCTCATATTCATTTATAATCTATTCAATTAATAATCTAGATATTCATTTTTAATATCATTCATACATAAATGTTACCTGATGTATAAAACCAACCTGAGAATCTTTCATGTTTTTCTGTAGTTCCATTAAAGACAACAGTCTCCAGATGACTAAGTAGAATGATATGTACTATTTATCAAACTTAAAACTTTTTATTTAATTTTCTCCAATTTCTAGGGTACTATTTGTAGCAGGTCTTATTGTTGTATACATCTTGCATGGATGGCAATTGGATGTTTTTTCTTTTTAAGAATATTATATATTATTTTTAAATCAAGGCGAGAGGAGTAAATATTCAAGGAATTGACTGCTATATACCAATGCTGTGCCTGGCTTGTTACTCACACTTCATTTAATCTTTCCAACTGGGAGCTAAAATAGACCTGTTTTCAGTCGATTGCCAACAACTTCTGTTTGTTCCATGTATAATGAAAGAATGAGAAAATCTAGTTATTTTCTATTTGCATGTTTGTTTTCTTAGTCCTGCAGTTTTCCTCAGTTCGTTTCTTGTTTATACCATCATTCTTTCTTTTTCCTGAATGACCATTCTTTCCTGTATTTCCAGTCATCACATGTCTTCCATCCGGTCCTCGGCTTTGCCGTCCTTCCGCCTGCCTGTGTGGCTGGTGCAGAGCCCACAGCGACGGAAAGCGAATTCTGTTTTCTTGATCACCATTGCTATTACCTTATTTCACCTGACTTCCCTCTTCTTAAAGTTTTTACAACTATTTTTTTCTGGAAGTTAATTTGGTTGGTTCCCTTCTTTCCTTCATCACTTCCCGCCAAAGTTTTCTCTCCTTTAAATGTCAAACAGATTCTTACATTTTGTTGTGAACCTGGTCAATGGTCAGAAAACTTGATGTTTATATTCACTGAATCCAGTAAAATAAGTTCATGGGCTTTATTTAATTCTACACACACTTGCACACACACAAACACGCATGCACACATGCTACATTAAAATAAATCAATGTAAACCATTTTGCTTTTCTTTCAGAAACATGACGGCCACTTCACAGTCATCCAGTTGGTCGGTATGCTTCGAGGCATTGCATCAGGAATGAAGTATCTTTCTGACATGGGTTACGTTCATCGAGATCTCGCAGCTAGGAATATATTGGTCAACAGCAACTTAGTCTGCAAAGTTTCTGATTTTGGTCTGTCCCGGGTGCTGGAAGATGATCCAGATGCTGCTTATACAACAACCGTAAGTTTACCTGTTCTTTTCCAACATAGTTTGTTTGTTTGCTTTTATTGTATTTAATGTTACTAGAGTAATTGTTTTTGTTTCTCTGATTTTCTGCTCTTGTTTGTCATTTTCCCAATTTAACATCATTATTTAACTGAAAAATATTACTTTATCCGAATGCCTGATTTAAAACAAAACAAAATCTTCTTATATTTAACTCTTTTATTTCTTCCATTGTACTGGAACTTTATTTTAACGTAATCATTTTTTAAAGATTTTATTTATTTGTTTTTAGAGAAGGGAAAGGAGGGAGAAAGAGAGGGAGAGAAACACCAATGAGTGGTTGCCTCTTGCGTGCCCCGCACCAGGGACCCAGCCTGCAACCCAGACATGTACCCTGAGAATCAAACCAGCCATCCCCTCATTCACAGGCTAGCACTCAATCCACTGAGCCACACCAGCCAGGGCCATTATAGCATAATCTTAAGGTCCATACCTTCATACAAATCTGTCTTTGCCTGAGGTATTTTTGATACTTCAGTAATTATATCCTTTAAATGGAGTCCTGTGCACTGAAGAATAGTGCAATCAATTAAGTCAGTGATAATGAAGCGCCAGTGGTTATGAAATGATTTTTTTTTCCTCACAGCAAATGTTATGGAATAACCTGATCATATTTAAAAATGAACAATATGTATAGGTCCCTCTGGAGGTATGTAAGTACACTCTAAAGCTTTATTTGAATGATACCTAGGGAAAATGTGAGCCAGAATAAAAGGCTAAAACTTTAGAACCAGACTATCATATGTAAATTATATGATCTCTACATAACTCGAGAATATATCATTTGGGCATTTCTTAATGCCTTAAAGCCATTTCATCCCACTGATCATATTGGTGATTGTTTCAAGGAGTTCAATCTCAAAGTCTCTTTTTCATTATCTTAAAACTAATAATTTATAAAATTATACTACATTCTGCTATTTTTAAACAAACCTCTTACCATTGGCTTATTTGATAGTCAGCTTCAATGAAAAATAAGTCAGTAAAATTATTCAAGCTATTTTATTCTCTTCTGTTTTTCTAACCTTACACATTTCTTTAAAAGAGGCAAATCCATTATTCAGTTCCCTTTTATTTCATTTTTCTATGAGAGTCTTTTGAAACTTCACTTTAAAAAATTACTTCACATTGGATACAAGTTTAATATTATGAATGAAATAGGTAATGCCCTTACTATGTTTATTTTGTAGAAATGCTTGATATTAATTTAGCAATGATATTTTCATTAATTTATTTGACAAAGAAATATAGTTCTAATGAAAATAAGGCAATCTCTCAGACTCTGATGTGTAAGGTAACAACATCTATTGATCTATTATTTTGACCAAAAAGCTTCATAAATATAAGCCTATCAAATATGAAAATAAATTGTATATTTTAGGGAAAAAGCCAGTGTTTTTAAATCCATTTTCTAATTATAAATGTCATAATTATTTTCTATAAGAACTTTATTTTCTTTTATTTTTAGAGCTGTATAACTTGAAGCAACTTTTCAAGTTATAAAACAATGCATCTAAGATATTCCTCTTATGCATGATATTTACAGTCTTGGAGAATAGTGTTTAAAGTTATATAAGTATTATAAAGCATAATATTCATAAAAATTACAATAAATACTATCTACACAAAAATAAAGATAGGAAATAAAGAATTACTAGGAAATAACTACTAGACTCTTTGTACGCTTATATAGAAGTACTTGAAATCACTTATTACATAATCTTTCAACTGCTTTTTAAAAGGGGAAGCTTATAACTAAATTTAAGATACTAATAAAATTGGCAGAGTAATCCAAATTTTGAAGTATATATGTTTGGTTGGGTCAGTTTTGACATATAAATTCCAGGCATATTCTCTGTTTTATAAGATTATACAGACTGAGAGGCCTAGAGCAGTGCTATTTTCATTTAAATCTGACTACAGAATTAAACATACGATTAAGTAACCGGTATAAATAACACTTCAAAAAGTGCCTCTTAAAAGCTATATCTTCTGTCTCAATTAAGAAATGTCTCTGAATTTAACAGCTATCAATTAAATGATAAATAATGTAACTAAGCAGTCTGTTTTCAAATCTCAGAAATACCTAAGTGCTCAGAGGATCCTGGGGCACAAACTATCATACACTGATTACTTGAATTTATAATGAACATGAACGTTCACTACTTACAATGGCAGAAGCTCTTGCCTTCGAGGAGCTTACCCTGCGTCAGGGTGGACAGACTGCTTCCTTGCGTTAAGTGTTGTCCTGAAGATCTGAGGAAGAAATATGGAAGTACCAAAAGTGCAAAGGTCTGAAGAAGTCTTCACAAAAAAGATAAAATCTGAAAAAATATTAAAAGATTCCATTAGGCAGAGAGTTTGGGGAAAGGTCCAAGTGGAAGAAACAGAAAGATGAAAAGGTATGGAAATTTGGAGGAGTGAATGGTCGCAGTGATGGAAGTGTGAACAGTTTGAAATGGCGGTGAGGAGCAGTGGAGGGCCAGGTTGCGAAGGTAGTTGGGTGGTACTTCAGGACTTTTCTATGGCAATTAAAAGACAGACATTGATTGATTTAAATAGGGGGATAAAATCCATGCATATCTTAGAAGCTATCAGTAAAAACAGTATGAAGAAAGGGAGGAGGAGAGGCGAGGGGAAGGGAGGGGTACTGCTTACCAGGAGACCAGTCACAATAATACCACTATAGATCTAAAAGGATACATGGCTTTGGGTCACAGGTACTCTGTCTCAAAGTCATAATCTAAGGCTAGATTGAGCACTGGCATTCCAATGAAATTCTAATTCTGTGTAAAATTTCTAGAACTTTATATAAATATACTTAGGTGCCAAATACTTTTATTTCCTGTTAAAATAAATGAGATAGTAAGAAAACTACCTAGCGAAGATTTCAATTCAAGCAAACCCTGAATAATAAAATACAGAAGAAGAATGGCCATTTATTTTAAAATGATTCTTTGTTTTATAAAAACATTTATATGAAAATAACTTTAAAGAATAAGCTCCCTTGATATATGTTTTTTGAAGTATGGTTTCATTTTTTAAAGTCGTGTTTGTTGGAACATATCTTTTTACCATAAATGGTTTTGTTTTTTTCTCTTGCTGTGTAAGTATAATTCCTATTTCCTCATTATTTATAAATGGTTTTATAACCTTTGTTAAGAAGGGTTAGGAGGAACGGGAGGCTTGTGGAGGGCTTTAAAAATAGGAAAATATTATCGATAAAGATTATTTTTTTATAATCTTCAAGAAAATAGTTCTTAGAACAGTACCCAACGTGGACATTTCCATTAAGATGGCTTTCCTAATGTAGAGAGCCACATATCACGGCAAAGAGCAGTAAGAACTGCTTAAAAGACAGGCTGGAAAGACGGAGTGAGCAGTGTGACTCCAGTGCAGGTTATTGTACTGCACGGGTCAGCCAGCGTGCGGCCGATGAAGAGAATGGCCGTCGGAGCCGGGGCGGCCAGACCCGAAAAATGTGACAAAATAGATTGCTCTGCCAAACTCTGCTAACATGAGTCCATTCGTGTCCTATATAGAAGATGTATACATGAAATATATAAGAAAGTATCATCTGCATTATAAAATACACTAAACATAGTAAAATGATGAAATTTATGACCATACATAAGCAGAAATTTCTTCCCCCAACTTGAGTGTTTTGAATACCCTCCTTTAGTTCTGAGACCTATTCATTCAACCTGTACTCAACACAGCTTATTTTGGAGTGACTATATTTAAGACCCTTTTCCTTGGAGGGCCAATAACCAGAAATAAAAAGATTCTTTTATTTCTAAAAAACTCTTTTAAGAGTTTTTAAATTAAATTTATTGGGGTGACATTGGTGAATAAGATTATATAGGTTAAGCATGCACAATTCTATGAAACATCATTTATATATTGCATTGTATGCCCAACATCTTAAGTCAAATCTTCTTTCATCACCATCTATTTGACTCCCTTTACCTTGAACACCCCTACTCCCCTTCCCTTTGGTAATCACAATACTGCTGCCTGTGTCTATGAATTTTTGTCATAAGGGGATTCTTGAGAATGGATAAATGACTATAGAGGGAGAAAACCAAGAGTAACCAAATACAGTTAAGCATAGTAAAACCAATTGATGTGCAAACACCAAAGTAACATGATGGCTACAACAGTAGTAGCAGATTTTCCTGGTAAGCCTGTAGTAAAACATGCATATATCAAGCCTTTGCAAAGGGACCTTAACAACTTGTAATGACATGAAAACTAAGAAATGTGCATTGTTGGCTAAAGATGGAAGTTAAAAAGTTCACAAAAATATGACCTAGATGAGGATGAGGCCTTGCTTTTACATGTGAATTCTATGAAAGCATACCAGGCATTCAGGGGAGACTGGTGAATGATTATGAACCACACCTGGTGATACATATACAGTAAGTGATGTAACCTAATCTGCATGAAATTTTCTGAGTTTAGATTATTCTCATTTGATTACATGATCCCCTATCTGGTTGTAATGTAGATGCTAAGAAATCTCTTCCTTTTCTGAATCTGTCACACATTTACATGGACAACTACTGTATAGCCTGTGGCAGAACAGGGACACTCTCATTTGAATATTGCTAAGTAACCAGCCTTAAACCTACATTAAAATGTTAAGCTTCTTTGCTCTCACAAAGGAAAATGAGGTCTTATTTATGTAAAAAGTACATTGAAAGGTATATTATGACTCACACTTTTTCAATTGAAGAGATAAGTTTTATTTAAAATATAATGCCAGTTACCATTCAGGTTTTCTTTAGTTATAATGACTCCTATTCTTATATTTAAAAGATCAAAATAAAATGGAAGAATCAGTTTATCACAATATTAAAAATTAAGATTTGGTTTATCGCCATGCTAAAAATTAATATTTCTTGATTCTAACTTTCAATTATGTTTATTTTGTATCATTCAGGGAAAATTTTGCTTTTGAATTTGACAATAGCAATTCCATGTAAGTACTTTCCTAGTTGAAATACAGAGCCTCATATTGACAACACAGAATCTGCATAATCATAGCTCTGTCAACATGTTAATTCTATTTACTTTGCATTCATAAGACCTCTTCCGAGCTCCAGCTCTTAACCTTCTCTATTCTACATAAAATATGAGAAAAGTCAAATCCTCTGTCAATCTAAGAAGGCATGGTTTATACCAAACATGGAGGCAATTATAGCAAATGAGGGAGCAGCATAAGGGGGCATATTTACATGTGTATTTTAAGTCAAGGAAAGATCTGAGCACTCTTCTTCCTTTACCTAATTCAAATGTTTATAAACTGGCTTGACATGAATTTTGACATGAATTTTTAAATCTTGAGACATGCCCAGGTTGAAGAATAAGTACTTTCAATAAAAGTAAGATGAAAATTATTTTAGATCATTCACTGTTCTGCCTTTAAGTACTTCAACATGAGTAACTGAGATTTGCCTGAAGATCACACTTAATCTACTAGTAAAACATACTCAGAATTTTCCCTCATTTTCATCTCTTTTAAATAAAAGAGTGAACTGTAAAAAGTTATTCAATGAGAAAAATTTTTTAATGCTTTCATTTAAAATCATATAACTGATTCACTGAATAAAAGGACTTGTGCTGAGAAATGTTTCTGATTTCATGGATTTTAAAAATAGAATTTTATTCTTTGAACTCCTACCACAGAGTTCTCTGTCTGTCAGGTCACTGATGGAGGAGGTAACACTGTGCTAACGTACAATATTTTATAAAATGCATCTTACATTAAGTCTACCCTAGATGCACTAGGCCCAACCTGAAGAACGATTTTTACTTCAATTGTGTCTTAAGATTTAGCCGAGCTAAAAATGGAAGGGTTATGACAGCTTCAGGCACTACAGCAAACCCTTAAATAGAGGACCGTGAAACCTACTCCCCCCCAAAGCTACACATCATAACATAAACAGAATTCACTGAAAACGTTAAGGAAAGGACAGTTTCTTCTAGGCAAATGTAAATTCAGTGGCCTGAGTATAATGAAAAAAAAGTGAGAAAAATAGCCATGTTATCAAAATACTGTAATATGAAGATTTAAATACCTCTTTTTAATAAAAAGGAGGTGAATATATAAACCTTGGAGGAATGAAAAACAAAATCCTGGTCAGGTGAACCAAATTTATCACTAAGAGAAAGACTGTTCCATTTAGGAAAAACAACAAAATGACTCCTCACAAAAAAAGCAGTTCTCATTTGACAGATACTGTGATAACAGTCAGTCAAAATCAGTCAAATGTGTAGACCATTATAATTAGCTGAAGAGGAAGAAAATGATGTGCCAATGTTAGGTTTTCTAACTTCAAAGGAAAAAAGGTACCCTTGAACCAGCAAGTGTTTGGTGGACTAATTCATGCAAAGAAAACCTGACAGTTTTTACTTACCTCTGTCAATATAAATTTTTCAAAGAAAAATTTGATAATCTAACATATAAAAGCTATAATCTCAGAAATTAATGTCCCCACACTGTGAGCCCAAATGCCAGAAAACAAACCCACAACAATGGAGATGAAAGAACAACAAAGCTTTATACTAAACCAGCGAAAACATCTATCTGTTAACTGCAAAGAGGAAGAGTCATCTTAAATTATGGCTCAGGAGGTAAGCAACATATACACTAGCTTGGATCACAGACCCAAAGACCCAAAATCTTAATGGTAGATATCTGGGATGGTCATATCAGAAGGGCACAAAATTTCTTTGAAATGTACTACTTGGGTGAATTGACAGTGGTAGATCTTGAGTATAAGATGGAAATGAGAATCAACAACACCAGAAGAAATTAATATCTGAAGCATCATTTCCTGAAAAAATTTCATCTCCAAAGCTTAGGAAATAATGATTTGTGATCATTACAGAGCTCTTTGTAGTAAAACAAATGAAAAAAAATGAAGATTATTATACACAGAGGACAAAGAGGCTGAAGAAACAGATAGCTCTGTCAGAGATCTGGAAGATAAAGAGAACTGTCTAGCTCAGTCATATGTACCATTAAGAAGCCAAACCAAGTTCCAGTCATGATGTCAGCATAGGTATTTGGAACCTCCCACAACCACATCAAAATTGCAACTAAACTTCAGAACTAGCTGAAATCTAGCAGAATGGAAGTCCTACAACTAGAAATTTAAAGAAGAAGCCACATCAAGACTGATAGGATGGGTGGAGATGCAGAACAACAGGCTGGGCCCCCACCCATGTATGGCAGTTAAAAACTGGGAGGGATATCTCGGCTGCTGAGGTCTGAGGAGGAAGGGATCCCAACTCCTCCACATCAGAACTCCCAGCCCAGTGTTACAGGGCCAGGAAGAAAATTCCCTATAACTTCAGGCTATAAAAATCAGATGGTAGCTAAGTTAAGACAGAGGCTTATGGAGTCCTAGGTATTCTTCTTAAAGGGCCTGCACGCAGATTTATTCAGACTCACTCCCTCTTAGCTCTGCTGCTCAGACATTAGCTCCAAAGGCACCAGGGACACAAGAAGAGGGGTTGAATTATCTGGCTTCAGGTCAAGGCCTAGAGGGGCACCTTTCTCCCAGACAGAAGTACTGACAGAGACCATTGTTCCTTTCCTGAGCCACACCCCCCGCCCCCCGACAACAAAGCTGGCAAGCAGATACCATATCTCAGTCTCCATCAACCTGGCAAAGCTGTTAACCCCACCCTAGTGATTCCCTGAGACCCCACCACACCCAACTTGTGGACCCACCCAAGCAAGTTCCAGTGGCTTTTCTATATAAATGACCTCTCTTGGTCATTTTTTGGACTTTCCTAAAATCAAACAAGCCAAATCTGGCCTGACCCATATCACTTGCTAAGTTACCTCAGACCTGGCACTAGCAGCAGCCATCCTCAATTCACATCTTGGCCTCTCTTGGGTGCATCCAAGCAGAGCATAAGTAGCAGCCATCTGCAGGTCACTCTGTAACTCAAGCCAGGTCGCCCCAAGCAGGGCACAGCTGGTGGCTAACTTTGCACCCCGCAAGAAACCTCAGAGTCAGTGAGCTTCAGACCACATTGAAGTACCCCCCGGCCAACTCCACAAGCAACACAGTCAAGGGGCAACTGAGCTGGCACCAAAGCCACACTGAATCAAGCCCTGCTCCATGGGGTCAGCCCCTGCACAGCAGTTCATCCACTGTAGTTGAAACCAGTCCTCACAGCTGATGGGCTTTGGGGGTTAGTCTCTCCCAGTGATGTGCCCACAGCAATCTAGTCTCAATGACAACATGGTGGTACACACAGACTACACAGGGGACACACCTGGAACACCCATTTGAGGTGACCAGGGAGATCGTGACTCTGGCCCTACAGGACACCTACTAAATAAAGGCCACTCTACCAAGTCAGGGGGACATAGCAGCTCTACCTAATACATAGAAACAAACAAAAGAAAGCAGCCAAAACAAGGAGACAAATAAACAGATCCTAAAAGAAAGACTAGGAAACATATCCAGAAAAAGAACTAAATGAAATGGAGCCAAGTAAAATACCAGATACAGAGATCCAAACAATGGTTATAAGGATGCTCAAGGAATTTAGTGAGAACTTCAACATCATAAAATAGAACATGGAAACCATAAAAAAGAACCAGTCAGAAATGAAGGATGCACTAACTGAAATGAAGAATAAATTACCAGGAATCAACAGTAAAGCAGATAAAGCAGAGGATCAAATCATAGATTTGGAATATAAGGAAGCAGAAAACAATCAGAATAGCAAAAAGAAAAAAGAGTCCAAAAAAATGAGGATAGTATAAGGAGCCTCTGAGACAACTTCAAGTGTACCAATATTCACATCATGGCAGTGCCAAAAGGAGAAGAGAGAGAGAAAGGAATTGAAAATCTATTTGGAAAAAATATATAGTGGAAAATTTTCCTAACCTGGTGAAGGAAATAAACATACAGGTCCAGGAAGCACAGAAAATTCTAAACAAAACAAATCCAAAGAGGCCCACAAGAAGACACATCATGATTAAAATGCCAAAGGTTAAAGACAGAGAATTTTAAAAGCAGCAAGAGAAAAGCAGCTAGTTACCTACAAAGGAGCACCCATAAGACTGTCCACTGATTTCTCAATAGAAACTTTGTGGGCCAGAAGGGATTGACAAGAAATATTCAAAGTGATGAAAAGCAAGGACCTACAAACCAGTTACTCTACCGAACAAAGCTATCATTGAAAGAGATAAAGAGCTTCCCAGGCAAGAAAAAACTAAAAGAGTTCATCAGTACCAAAACAGTATTAAAAGAAAATGTTAAAGAGTCTTCTTTAAGAAGAAGAAGAAAAGATTGCCTTACTTACCTTGATTTTTATCTTCTCGGGGACAGTTACCTAAACCCAGCATCTACCCCTACTGCCTGCACCCGTTAATCTGCAGGCATGCATGAGTGCAACTACATCCTTATTAGCCAGGCTGGTAGCCAGATCAGCAATGCCTGCTGGGAGCTCTACTGCCTGGAACATGACATCCAGCCTGATGGCCAGATGCCAAGTGAGAAGACCATTGTTGGGGGAGATGACTCCTTCAATGCCTTCTTCAGTGAGACAGGCACTGTAAACATTTGCTCATAGCAAGGTTTGTAGACCTAGAGCCCACAGTCATTAATGAAATTTGCACTGGTATCTGCTGCCAGCCCTTCCACCCTGAGCAGCTCTCACAGACAAAGAAGGTGCTGCCAATAACTATGTCCATGGACATACACCATTGGCAAGGAGATCATTGATCTAAGCTTGGACCATATTCCAAAACTGACATATCAGTGCCTAGGTCTTCAGGTCTTCTTGGTTTTCTACAACTTTGCGGGGGTACCGGTTCTGGGTTCACCTCCCTACCAATGGAACATCTCTCCATTAATTGTGGCAAGAAGTCCAAGCTGAAATTCTCCATTTACCCAGCTCCCCAGGTTCCCACAGCTATAGGTGAGATCTACAACTCCACTCTCACCACCCACACCGCCATGGAGCACTCTGGTTGTGCTTTCATGGGTGACAACAAGGCCATCTATGACATCTGTCATAGAAACCTTGATATTGAATACCCAACCTACACTAACCTCAACCAACTTATTATCATGACCTCCATCACTGCATCCCTTACGTCTGATGGAACCCAGAATATGGATCTGATTGAATTACAGACCAGCCTGGTACCCCATCTCTGCATCCACTTTCCTCTGGCCACATAATGCCCCTATCATCCCTGCTAAGAAAGCCTATCATGATCAGCTTTCTACAGCAGACATCACCAATGCATGCTTTGAGGCAGCCAACCAGATAAATGCATGACCCTCACCATGCTAAATGACCCTCACCATGCTAAATGCATGGCTTTCTTCCTGTTGTACCATTGTGACATGGTCCCCAAAGATGTCAGTGCTGTCATTGTCACCATCAAGACCAAGTGTAGCATCTAGTTTGTGGACTGGTGCACCACTGGCTTCAAAGTTGGCATTAATTACCAGCCCCCCACTGTGGTACCTGGGGGAGACCTGGCAAAAGCAGTGAGCTGTGTGCATGCTGAGCAACAGCACAGCTATTGCTGAGACCTGGGCTCACCTGGACCACATGTTTGACCTGATGTATGCCAAGTGTGCCTTTGTCCACTGGTACAAGCATGAGGGCATGGAGGAAGGAGAGTTAGACCCATAAAGACATAGCTTCCCTTGAGAAGGACTATGAGGAGGTTGGTGTGGATTCTGTTGAAGGAGAAGGTGAAGAAAAAGGAGAAGAATACTAATTGCCATTCCTTTCAGCTCTGCAATATGTCATACTCAGAATTTCAGGTTCAACAGCCATTTTCTGGTTAGATTTTCTTTGCTTTTACCTATGATCACATATGACTCTTTCATGTATACCTGTAAGAATTTCCACTCATATTTCAAAGTACAGGAATTGGTAAAGAAAGTTTGACTACTGTCCTTATTCTAAATTGATTTCTCAACACTTGGAAGATAGAGTCTTTGCATCAGGGTGGTAATATCGAGAAACCCCCTTCTGCCTAGCTACCTCTAAGAAGAAAGAGGAGCACATTGGTCTGGAAAGCACAACTTGATTCTGATGTACTGAAAGGCATTCTGCTAATCTAGTTCTTGAAATTATTGGGTAATTACTCATGATTTAGGAATAACAAGTACAGGTTTCCCTGGTCTTACTATGCTTTGAAAATACATTTTTTTACTAATTGAATTCAAGTCCGCCCCCCCCCCCCAGCCAAAAGATTACAGGTCTATTGTGCTTTATTGGGATCTGGAACCAAGCCCACAATATCTCCAAGGTATACCTATAAATCAATTTGAATCTCCTACAAACATGTGACAGATGTTGAAAAAGTTATGTGCATTTGTGGGAGAGCACTGCCTTACAACAGGGGATGAAGTGGCAATATTTGTAAAGGTTAAAAGCTTACATTATTCCAGATATCTAATTTGGCTACATCTAAAGGATTCTAGAGATAAGCAAATAGAGGTTTTAACCTAGGAGAAAATGTATGTTTCAAATTCAGAAAGCATAGAAACAATTAAGATTTGCTGAAGATGTTACTGTCTTAACTGGTTTAAAAGTAAGAAAGGCCAAAAATTCCCCAGGTTTTTTCCTAGCCCACCCTGTATTCATGAAAGAATTATTCCTAGCTTCTGAATGAAACGATCTTATTGGCAGACATTTGAGAAAGAAAGATCTGTTGGGCGGCACGGCAGGCCAAGCACAACAACACAAATGAAACCACCACAGTCCCCACAGGGAGGCAAATGCCAGAGCTTTAAGCTAGATTAATAACCAAATGAAAATGAAGGATGTGAGTTAGTGCCCAACTCACAAAGGGAAGACCATCTTAAGAGATGTTTGAAGGCACTCTGAAGTGTTTCTCTATTATTTCTGCAACACGAGAGGAAAAGATAGCTAGGCCAGGACCTGGGAAGCAGCAGCAGACCGTTGCCTAAAAGAGTTTGCTTTTCAGGCCCGCAGTACCCAGTGCAGAGGGTGCCATGATGCTTTTTCAAAGTTATGAGGCGCAAGGCAGGGACAGGATTAAGGAGCAAGTGTTTCAACTGTAATGTTTCGTTTTGGGTTGCAGGAACATTGTTTTTTTAAGAAATTGAGATATAGGAAGGCAAATGTTAAGATGACAAGCTAGGGTGATAGGTACATAGGTGTTTGTGATTTATTACCTGTTAGTGCATAGCAAATTGACCAGAAATTTCATGGCTACAAACAATATATGGTTCTGGCCAGATGGCTCAGTTGGGTAGAGCATCATCCTGATACTCCAAAGTTGCAGGTTCAACCCCCGGTCAGGGCACATACAGGGGTCAACCAGTGAATGCATGAAAGGGTGAAATGACAAATTGATGTTGATCTCTCTCTCTCTCTCTTCCTCTCTCTCTCCCTCTCTCTCTCTCTCTCTCTTTCATGCACACGCATGCACTCTCTCCCTCAAATCAAGTAGGTAGGTAGAATCAAATCAAGAAATAAAAATTTTTAAAAAGAAGAACAAAGAAAAACTATGGATAATAAAATGGCAATAAATACAGCTCTATCAACAATTACTTTAAATGCAGTGGATTAAATACTCCAATCAAACAACATATGCACTAAATGAATAACAAAACAAGACCCTTACACCTATGAGAGACTCGCTTCAGATCAAAAGACACATACAAACTGAAGATAAAGAGATGGAAAAAGATATTTCTTGAAAATGAAATAAAGCAAAAGAAAAAAGCTATGGTAACAATACTTATACCAGACAAAATAGACTTTAAAGCAAAGGCTATAGCAAGTGTCAAAGAAGGACCCAGCAACTCCACTTCTGGATGTTTATCCAAAGAAACCCAAAACACTAAATCAAAAAGACATATACATCCTCACATTTATTGTAACATTATTTACAACAGCCAAGATATGGAAGCAACCTAAGTGTGGTTCAGTAGGTGAATGGATAAAGAAGTAGTGCTTATATACAATGGAATATGATTCAGCCATGAAATAGAACGAAGTCTTGCCGTCTGCAATGACATGGGTGGATCTAGAGGGTATTATGATAAGTGAATTAAGTCAGATAGAGAAAGACAAATACTAGATGATTTCACTTGTATGCGGAATCTAAAGAGCAAAATAAACAAGCAGAACATCAACATATCCACAGATACAGAGAATATTTTGACAACTGCCAAATGGAAGAAGGGTTGGGGGATGGATGAAAAAGGAAAGGGATTTAGCAGTACCGATTGGTAGTTATTAATAGTCATGGGGATGTAGAGTACAGCATAGGGAATATAGTCAGTAATATTGTTATAACTGTATGTGGTGTCAGATGGGTACTAGATTTATCCATGTGATCACTTCGTAAGTTATATGAATGTCTAATCATGGGGTTGTACACCCAAAACTAATATAATGCTGTACATCAACTATAATTTTAAAATAATAAATTTTTAATAAAGAAAGTAAACAAACAAACAAGCCCAAGCCATGCTTTGGGCAAACCTCCATTTGTCATTTGTGCAAATCATGCACAAAAACAAACCCTTTGTAGGTAGGTAGGTGCCAACCCTGTGTCTTTCTATCATGCATTCTCAAGCAAGGACCGTAAGGCCTTATACCTGGGAAGGCACTACTGAAGACAAGAAACCACTGAGAAAATCTAAGTTTCTGTTCATCACCGAAGGTTTAAGTTGTGACTTACCAGTAGTTGGTTGGTTGTTTTTTTGTTTTTTTTTTCTAGAAGTCACGAATCCCTTTAGATTTGTGTAAAATGCTGGAAAGCATGAGATTTATCTATTACATTTTTTAAAGCTTTCCAGCACCTAGAATAATATAGTACTTAATGACAGCTTAATTAATTGCTGATAATTAAACCAGAAGAAAAACATTAGAAAAAAAGTGGTTGAAACTGTAAGAATATTGTTTTCAGTGAAATTATATTTATTTCTTCTCTGGTAACACCACCGTTAATCACAACCCACCAATGAGCGAGTCTAAAACAACCCTTCATGCTTGATAAAGAGATGAAAAATTGCAATAGAAGCAGCAAATGCAACAAGCATTGAAGCAACTGGAACAGTGAGTCAGGCTATTCACAAACAGAGGGGGCAGTTCTGTTTTAAGGTCTGAAAAAATTCTACCAAATGCTTTGAGCACAAAAGGATGCCTACTGCATAGATACGATCCAAGGCAAATGGTTCACAAAATTACGTAATACATAGCATTTTAATACTAACAAATATATGAAATATATGCAGTCCTTCTAACCTAAATGCTAATCAATGGCAGATAATTAAATTCCAGTCGCATTTGTCAAAGTATTCAGCACACACCTTGACGATTAACCTAGAAGTACAAGAACTACCAAGGGCTTTTGTTTTTGCGTTTTGTTTCTGTGTTTGCCACTGACTAACTCAGAGTACTCTCCCTGCTCCCAATGATTTCAGAGCAAACCCACACTAAATTGATTTACTGAAAGATCAATTAGAGATGTTCAGCAACCAGAACATACAGTGCTCATTGGCCCATCTTGCTTATACAGAAAAAAAAAAAAAAGTAAGACAATGAACACAAAGCTGCCGACTTTACACCTAGAATTTTAAAGATATCATCTGAAAAAACAAAATCATTACTAATGCTAAATCGTAAGTTTATCTCTGATGTCAAAAAATGTTTTTTGCCATTGACAATAAAAAACTGGAAAGAAAAAGATTAAAATGCAAGCTAAATCACAAGAAAACCCTATGGAAAATCCTTTCCCAGTGTGAAGAGATTAACATCAATGACAAATAAATTGAAAATGGTTATTAATTATTTATGCTGTTTGTGACAGACCATATTAGCTGCCTACCCAATGCCTCTTGTCATCTCTTCCTTGCTAATAAAACCTTTAAATTTAGGTGTTTGTCCTGAGCCCAGAAATAAATAAATCATGACTTCTATAAACCAGTTATATTTATACCATTTTCTTTTGCCACTTAAATTTTAAACTTTGATTGGTCACTTAAATATAAAGGAAAGTGTGATTGGTGACTTCTGGAAAAAATTCTGGTTAAGATCCACCAGACATAGGCTTGAATGGAGAGCCTTCTAGCACTAGACCCTTCTTTTCTTTATTTCCCCGAATTCAGTTTTGGAAGGACATGGTGCTGGGAGCTGTGACAGGCATCCCAGGGCCCTGAGGCAACAAGCCTCGGGAGACAAACCCAATGCTGGGATGGCCCAGTAGGAAGCCTGGTTCTCTGAGGCAGCCATTCAGTTCCTGTGTCAATACGGAAGCCACTGATTCCAGTTATTTGTTTAATTTGACTAAATGTCTAATTTGCTTGAGCCCCTGATAATTGGGCATTGTACGACTCTATGACTTGTACCTGAAGACATTTTGACACATAATCAACATATTAAAAACCTTGATATTAATAGATAATGGAAGTAGAAAAATGACAAAATGAAGTTAAGTAAAATATTACCTTAGTCATACAAACCGATTATATTATATAAGAAGATTATAAATAAATAGTTTAAGAATGCAATAATGATAATTTATTCATTTAACATGCATTGCTTAATATCATTAGGCAACAAGTTAGACAATGCAGATAAAAGTTCTTGGAAACTGAGAAGACAGACATTAAATAATTGTGCTATTGAATGTGTAATTACAATCTGAGACTTTATACAACACATGTACTGATGAGCGCCTGCTATGAGCAGGGCTGTCCTGAGCATTGGAGAAATTCCAGTGAACAGGCATCTCTCATGAAGCTTACAGCCTGGAGCATGGTGGGCAAAAAGATAGTAAACAAAGTTTTAAAAAACATCAACCTAAAATAGT
>PVJD01012196.1:0-41179 GCA_004026545.1 Mormoops blainvillei
AAGCCCCCTGTTATGTCTTCATTGCAGTCTGGGATAACAGTGTTCGACTGCCTAGGACAAGGACAGAGCCTGGAGGCATTAGCAGTTCCCCCCAGGTGGACACTTATTCCTTAATTGGCACCCTTTGGGGACAATGGTTCAATCCAACTAATTACATGGTCACCCAACCATATTTGTTCGTTCACAAGGACATCATAAAATGCCTTGTCACATCCCTCAGTGAAGCTCAGGCACACCACGTCTGAGACAATTTCCTTTCTGTCAGTCTAGCAACCCTGTAAAGGAGAGTGGATTCCATTCTCCAGCCACTGACACCATACCAAAAAGACATCATGAGCGTATGGCTTGGTAACTTTCCACGAGGACACACCATGTAATCAGCATCCAGATCAGGAGACATGACAATACCAGTCCCCTGAAGCACCCCCATTTCTCCTTCAGGTCACCTCCCCCTGCCAAGGATAGCCCTCTGCAACTTCTAACTTCATAGATTAATTCCTCCCATTTTTCAACTTTGTATAAATGAAATCACAGAGGCTTTATTCTTTTCTAAAAACTTCTTATTGATTGATTTTAAAGAGAGGGAGGAAGGGAAGGAGAGAGAAACATGGATTTACTGTTCCACTTATCCATGCATCCATTGGTTGCATCTTTTATGCACCCAGGGATCGAACTCACAATCTTGGCATATCCGCATGGCACTCTAAACTATTGAACCAACCAGTGACGCTGAGGCTGTATTCTTTTGTATCTGGCTTCTTTGCCCAACATTATGTTTAAGATTAGTCCACATTTTATATAGTTGTAGATGTTCATTCTCATGGTTCCATAATATACCATTATCTGAATCTAGCACAATTTATTTATTCATTGTACTGTTTAAGGATTACTGTTGCTTCCAGTTGGGACAATTATGAGCAGTGCAGCTATGAACATTCTGTTATTTATAATTTTGTGCACATATGTACTCATATTTTGAGTCTATGTTTACGAGTGCAGTCTCTGGGTCATGATGTATGCGTTTTGTAGATATTGCCAAACAGTTTTCGAAAGTAGCTGTAGCATTTTTATACTCCCACCAGAAATACATGAACATCCTCACCAACATTTGGCATTGGCGATCTTTTTCATTTTCTCCCTTCTGTGCGTGTGAAGTGGTATGTCATTGAATTTGCATTTCCCTGATGACTAATGATGTGGAGCACCTTTTCATGTGCTCGTTGGTCATTTGGATGGCCTCTTTTGTGAAGTGTCTGTTTAAATCTTTTGCTCATTTTTCTATTGGGTTGTCTGTCTTTTTCTTATTGATTTCTAGTAGTTTCTTTTTTATATTCTGGATGTGCACTGACTCTGCGCTTAACCCCAGCCAATTATTTTTGCAAATGAGTGTATTTGATCCCAGGAGACAACTGAGAGGGAATGAGCATCCTTTCACTGAGAAACCATGTCATGGAGGGGCTGGTGATTCCAATTGTCACTGTTCATAATCAGGCTGCCATGTTGCCTGATAAAAAAGTGGTGAGGGTGTGTGAAAGATGAAGGAATTCAAACATCACCTGTTGAAGGGAACAGGGTAAAAGGGGCAACCCCAACAGCCTTGACAGGAAACTTCGAGGTTATTTGTCAGAAATCCTGGGCTTGAGCACTGGCCTGGCTCCCCGCTTCTGAAAGTGTAGTCTTGAATAAGTCACTTAGCCTTTCTAAGCAGCTACTCTCCCCTCAAAGAAATAAAGATAACACCCTTTCACATAGTTTTCTGAGGTTTGAATAAGGAAGCAGCTTATTAAACGTGATAGTTCACAAATGTGATAGACGCACAATGACATGTGTGTCTTGGAGTTGGGAGGACCCTATGAGTCTGGCTTAATACAGGAGCTGCTCAATAAACATGCATTGCTGAGTGCCTGATTGGCATTCTAGGTTGGCGTTCTGGTGGTAAAAGCCTCTGATGTTAGATTACTTGGGTTCAAATGCTAGTTCCACCACTTAACTAGCAATGTGTCATTAGGCAAGTTAATTTCCGTCTTTGTGCTTCAGTTCCTTATCTTTAGAAGAGGAATAGGACAGTACCTGAGCTCACAGCATTGACATGTGAATTAAATGAGGTAATTTATGCAAAGACTCGTACCAGGCTTAGAGAAGGCACACAAGTATTAACTATTACTATTATAATCAAAAGCTTAGAAATCTCATCTCACATTTTCATCCTAATGAAGTAAGGTGTGTGTTATTGTCTGCATTTTGAAAAAATAGTTTTAGTTTTTAATTTTTTAAAATTGATTTTAAAGAGAGAAAGGAGGGGTGAGAGAGAGAAACATCAATGCAAGAGAGAAATATCAATCAATTGCCTCACTCCGACCAGGGATCGAACTCAAAACCTAGGCGTGTGCCCTCACCAGGGGTCAAACCAGCAACCTTTCGGTGTACCAACTCACACTCCAACCAACTGAGCCACACAAACCAGGGCTGTTATTGTCTTCATTCTGCAGGTGAGGCGAGGTTAAGTAAATTACCAAGGCCACGTGACTTGCAAGTACTAGAGCTGGGATTGTAACCAAGGCCTCGCAGGTACGTAGCAATCCAACACCTCTAACTGGATTGCCATCCACCCTGCTTCGAAGGACATTCAGAAAACCCTCATAAATGCCTCTCTGGATTTTTTGTGGTGGGGGGAGGTGGACAAGAGAGGCCTGAGCCCCTGGACACAGCTGAAGCATGGGCTGAGCATACCAGGCCTGGTGGGCAGGGAGTGGCTGAGGGGGTAAGTTTGGGGAGTCCAGGATCTGCAGAGCCATCAGAGCTAGGGGTTGCACTTAGGGGGCTCCCCAGGCCAGGCAACCCAGTGTGGCCCTGCAGCTTTCTGTAATGAGCCTGCCACATGGCTGGACAGAGACTTATGACTTCTGGTGGCTGGGCTGCCTCCTCCCGCTTGTCCTCCCTGGTTATTTATCACATTTGTTTCTCTGGAGAGACAGGCCCATCGCTTACACTGTCCAGAAGAGGGAACACAATAAAGCCAGTTCTGTAGGAGACCCTGAGCTCTGTCCCCTTCATTGAGGGTGGGAGGGGGCAGAGGCACCAGCCTCTCCTGGTGGGGGGTGGGGCAAGGCACCAGCAGCAATGTCAGGTCGCCTCCAGCTTCCCAGGTGGTCTCCAGCAGCATCACTGGGACCACAGGGACAGCCATCACTCACCCTCCACAGCCAAGCTGGCAGCACTGAAAGGATCACTCGCAGCATCTCAACACCCACTCACAGTATCGGCCCTCCCACTCCCCCAGGCACTGCCACCGCCAGTAAGACTAATGCCGTCACTGGTGACATCACCCTTGAGCTGCCGCAGCCAACATCCCTGCCACTGCCATCACTGCCATTATCACCAACAGGAAGGTAATTACCAGCCCGGCTTCATTACCCACTTTAGCTTGGTTCAGAGAAATGAGGTAATCAGAAATGTTACGGCTCTTTCTACCTCCATTCCTGACTTCTGCCACCAGGACCTCCACGTCTCTTGAGAGAAAACATCCTTTTTGTCTACCTTCTCTGGTTCTATGGTGATAGAGTGGGGTCATGAGAGGAGCTTGGCTCTAGACAGACTTGACCTTGGACTCCTCTGTGCCACTGACCAGAGGAGAGGCCCAGAGCCAGTCACACGCTTTCCTGGGCCTCGGTAGCCTTATCTGTAAAGTAGGGAGAGTAAAATTCATCTTGGTAGATTATTACAGGGATAACAGAGTTGAACACTTAGCACACATAGGCACTCAATATGTGGCACATAAAATGATTATTATAATTATCATTATTCCAGGGTGAAACTGCTTTCCTAGACACCCAGCTCCCCAAATGGCAGTCTCTTTGTGTCTTCCCAGAGAATTTCCTAGACCTCTCCATCTTGGCCACCTAGCCCAAGACAGTGACTTCTCTCTCTAGCTCCTGCTGCCTGACTCAGTTTCTGTGAAAACGCAAGTTTCTCACTGAGCAGAGACAGCAAAGTCACATCTCCAGGTCTTATCGTCCTATTAGGACAACATCAGTGTAAACATTAGTTATTCACAAATCCAATTACATTTTGATTGCTCTGACCCAAGTGAGATTGGGGTTACTCTCAATCCACATTTATTATTTGGCACAAGCTGCTTAAGTTGCAGAGAGAGGAAAACAGACTCCCTCCTCCGCCTCTGTACCCAGGCAGGAATCGTCCCCCGGGCCCCCTAGTTTCACCCCCCTTCCCTGATCCAGAGCGTACCCATACCTGGGCACTCTGCCATTAAATGGAAAGCAGGAGAGGTTGGGCCAGGGGGAGAGGGAAATCCAAACTCAGAAGGAGACCCTCCAACAGGGAAGGGGGTAGGAGAGGGCAAGAGAGGAATTTGAATGCCTTCACCCAGTGGGGGAGGCTGAGAGCAGAGCTGCCTGTATTTGGGGTGGGGTGGCAAGCTAAACTCCCAATACCTGGGACATCGTGTGCCCACATTCTAGGCTATGCCCTTATGTAACATGTTCCAATTCGAGCTCTGGATCTCCCCCCTCCCAAAACCTGCTTCTCTGGATGTCTTCCCATCTCAGTAAATCCTCCAGTTGCCCAGACTAAATCCTTGGAGTGGTTCACAGTTCCTTTCTTTTTTTCCCTCCAATCCATTAGCAAATCCTGTTGGCTGCACTTTAAAATGTGTCTAGAATGTGGCTGTTTCTCACCACCTTCACTACTCCTATCCTGAGCCAAGCCACCACCATCTCTTGCCTGGCTGACTATAATAGTCAACTAAGTGGTTAGCCTATTCTCAACACAGCCACCAGAGTAACCCTTTTAAATGTGAGTCCCACCTAGTCATTTCGTGGCTCAAAATGCTGAAGGGGTCCCTGTTTTGCTCATAGTAAAAGCCAGTCCTTAAAATGCCTGTCAGGCCCTAGCTGACCTGATCTCCTGTCTTCTCTCCGCCTTTGTCTCTGTCACTCGCCCCCTCACTCGCTGTCCTCCAGCCATAGAGATGTCAGGTACAGCCCTTTCTCTCGTTCTTGCTCGTGCTGTTCCCTGTGCCTGGGAAACGTTCCTCCCAGATAGCCACATGTCTTATTCCCTCACCTCCTTCAGTCCTCTGCTCAAATGTCACCTTATCGATGAACCCATCTCTGTTTATAAAGTCCCAGCAGAAAACAGATGGCACACTCAGATTCAGGACAGCTTACAAAGATGCAGGCAGGGTGTTTAGAAACCACAACGGATAGCACAGGACCCTGTAACTATGAACAGTGAGGGACTGTGGCCATCCCAAGGTCAGCTGATGTGTGGGGCGGTTGGATTGGAGAGAGGCAGCTCTTATAAAACCCTGGAGGCAAAAAAGACTGAGTGGAAATGAAAAATTGACAGGGGCTGAGGTCTTTGGCCAAGGGCTGCAGTCAGCCTAGGCACTGGTCGGACTTACCATGTTGCAGCCGACCAGGGTCAGTCTCCTCAGGCGCAAACCGGGTGGAGGAGGTTGGAGGGGGGACCTGGAGAGGCAAATGGAAGAAGGTTGGGTCACCCCCAATGACTGCACTGTTTAAATACCACTTCCACCTCTCTATTCCTCTTCTCTGCCTATTTTTTCTGTATCCCACTTACCACCTTCCAAAATACCATGTAATTTTTGTTTATAAAGCTATCCGATGGATAAAGATTCAAACTTCAAGGGATTTTTTTCTGTTTTTGTCCACTCCTGTACCTCAATGCTGGCATATCATAGGTGCTCTATAAATATGTGATGAAGGAGTGAATGAATGAACAGAAGGGGAAGCAGTGGGGGAAGGACCAGGTGAGATCTAATGGGACCTCAGATCTCTGGATTTCACTCTGGGAATTGCCATCCGTAATGGAGAAAGAATGCATTTGTTGTTCAAGTAATTGGTAGTAACTGATGGTAATTTTGAGTAATTAAACACTAATTAACTCAATGAGTCAGTAACGTGTTTATTTATAGTATCTGTGTTTGTTCCCTTATAAATATTGGTATTACTTTTGTCAGGCAATTAATATCCACTAGAGAAGTCAGTGAGGTCCCGGGATGTCACAGAAGCTTAGCTTGGCCAAGCCAGCAGTGAGCGGTGGGACCAAAGCTGGGTGAAGGCTGAAGGAGGGGCTTACACAGGGTGGCAGGGGTGGGGGGCACAGCAGGTTCCCATAAGGGGTTTTGTGTGTTTGGCTGATGTTGGTTTGGGGCTGGGGATAAAGACAATCACAAAATCCTTTCCAATTTCTTGACTCCTTTTTTTGTTTCCCTGGGTATAGCGGGGCCTTCCCTCCCTTGACTTCTTTTCTAAAAGAATAGCAGTGTCCCGAGTTCTTGGACTTCTGTCTGAGCCCTGATCTCCTAGGCACCAGACCAGCTAATTCTGGGCAGGACAGAAGATAGAAAAGAAGAGGGAAGAGCGATACCCCAGGTCATAGACCCTGAAGAACCCAGAGCAAACCGGAAGGGCCGAGAGGAGTTGGAAGAGGGGGGTGTCACTGGGGGAGAGCCTGAGTTCATATAAGGTAAGTCCCAGGCTCTTGAGAGGGAGGGGCGGTGTCTCGGTGACTTTGGACCAGGCAGGTGTAAGTATCCTAGTCCCACAGGTGAACCGGTGTGCAAGGACATGAAGCGATAGCACCTACAAAGGACATTGCCCTTATCTTTCTGGATTCCCAACTGCATTCCCCTGACACCCTCAAACTAGTGGTGTCGAACCTTAGGCCAAAATATAAGCCTCCCCTTCCCCATCATATTCTGCTTTGTAGCTCCTCCACGGCCAGTTGATAAACTGTACTTATGACAGGTTAGAAAAATGCCAAATGGGCACAGAGAAAGCAAAGAGAGCAGCGAGGCAGCGCCGGGTACTCAGTATGGAAGAGCTGTCCTCTTTCTTCATGAGCCTTCCGCAGCCTCTGTCCCCTGACCCTGTGTGGCCTTTTCCCCTCCGAAGTGGCAGCAGACAGGCATTAAGGCCCAGGCTCTGGAGTCAGATGATACGGGATTAGATTCTGGCTGGCTTTACTATTTCCTCGCCACGTGATGTATCGGGCAAGTTACTTAATATCTCTGAGCCTCAGTTTTTTCATCTGTGAAGCAGGGATAATAACAGTCCCTGTCCCATAGAGTTGTTATAATGTTTCAATACACTTGGCACCTAAACACTCAGCCCCCTTAGCCTGGCAGGCCGGAAGTGATAATCCACTTTATTTACCAGAAGAACTAATACAAGTGTCCAGACACCTGCGACTCACCTTCTGCATTCCGCTTTGAACTCATCTCTAACCTGAATAAATCTCATGTCCCCATTGGTCCTGACCAGCCCAAAGAAGTCTCCTGCCAAGGGCTCAGAGCAAAGAGCCCTGTCCTTCATCTAGGAAGTGGGCATCTTCTTTATCGCAGACCTTTACTCCTGGTTCCCAAACGCCTGTTCCTGCCCCTGCATCTCCCCGGCAGCCTAGCCTCTGGATGGCCCACAGCTGCAGAGAAACCTCCAGCTTCAGGCTTCTAGCTGTGTATCTTTGACTCAACACTTCAGCAGTTTTTGTCTCGCTGTCTCTGTCTCTCTGTCTCTGACCTTCTCTCGGTCTCTCTGGCCCGTCTCTCATTTGCCCTCCTCACTCCCACTTTGTTCTCTCCGTTTGTCTCCCTTTAATTAGCCATACTTTGGAACCAAAGCGTTATTATGTTTTATTTATTGAACGGCTGTACATTTCCTGTTCTTAATTTAAAAGGCAGATCGATAAAATGCTTTATATTCCTTGCTTAAAACAAAACAGAGCTAAGTTAAGTTGTTCTTTGTTCATGTGGCTCTTGCTCACTTATTTCTTTTTTCACAGGAAGAAAACATTCCTCCTCCCCATTCCCTGAGTTGACAGGAACACTTAATTCACTCACTGGCCCATTCATTCAGTTAATTATTCAGTAAACAGCTATCGAACCCAGTTGTGTGCCAGGCACTGCGATGGACTCAGGGGACATATAGATAATACAAAGCAATGTTCTTGCCCTCAAGAGGCTCCTGTCTAGCTGAGGAAACAGACTTGGGCACTGATATATGCTAGAAAACTCGAGAGGTGGTGTGTTGGTGTGTAATCATGTAGGGTGTGGCACAAGGGAGGGAGTGGGAAAGGTTTCCTGCGTGGAGAGCAAGTTGGGCAGGAAATCAGATGTCTTGATGTAGGCTTACCCAGAAGCAGATCCTAAGACAAGGAAAGGGGTGCAAGGATTGGGAGGACCCAGGGAACCATTGCAGAGGAGGGGAAAGGATGCTGAGACGGGTACATCAATGTGCAGGTCCCCGCTCTGGACAACTGGGGTCACTCCCTCTGGGAACCTCTGGGAGAGACTGTGTGGAACACAGCTCAGAGTATCCCAACTGAGCAGTGAGGGAGCTGGGGTGTTCATACTCCCATTGACTCCCATCAGCCATTAGTGAGGCCGTCCTGGGATGCATTAATTCCTCGGCACTCCTGGCCTGCTGCACATATGGCAAAGGGGGCCCTCGGGGCCGGAGAGAGCCTTCAAGCAAAGGATACAAGTTCTGGCAGTTGGAAGTCAGGCAGGTGTGCACTGGAGTGGTAAGGACAGAGAAGTCCAATGGGGTGCTGACATCATTTGCCGTGGTCGATGTTGGGGGGAGGGGAAGGACTTGCCAGACAGGGGGAAAATGTGAGCAAGGGGAAAGGGTGCGACGGCTCAGGAGCCCACACATAGTTTTAGATGGATCCAGAGTTCAAGTCCAGGAAGTCTGGCTTTGCGTCACCAGGGTCTCAACTTTCTCATTTATAGAAGGGGAATAAAAACACCTTTCCTACCCATCCAAGATGATTTGCACAGATCTCCCTGCCAACTTAGATCTGCAAAGCAGAGCTCAATTCAGGCCTTTCCTTGATTTTCTCCTCCACACAGCCTGCCAACCTCCGAGGCCCTGGATATGCAAGGCTATTTATGATGGCCTGTCGATATCTGTCTTGGCAGAGAAGCGTGGAGGGGGACGGATGGAGCCTGGGGTCCTATCCATCAGTCACTTGGCTGCAATCTCTAAAGATATTTTAATTGTGAGCTCAGATTTACTCCAGTCATCAGTAGTGCCCGCCTGCCTCTTTACTGGTGGAGAGCGGGGCCTGCAGGCCCTCTGTGGTTTGCCAAATGGACGTCTTGTAACAACGCTGAGGAAATATTTGCTGCAGTGAAACAATGTGCCTGGCGGAAAGCAATTGCCCTAAATCGCCCCCTGACAGCCCACCAGAGCTCTACCAGGGCTCCTTCCGCTGCATGCGCAGCTTTTTTTCCAGAGTTGTACCTCTACTACCTGCCCAGGGAACAAGGATGATGACCTCAAACTGGAATTGGAGGAAACTGAGTCAGGGAGCACCACTTCTGTCCCTTCTGAGCCATGTGAAATAGGGGATAGTAGGAGAACAAGGTGGCAGGGGGGTATGAGAGTGACAGGGAAGAGAGGTCCTTGGATCAGGAAGACCTGTATCAGGCCTACCCTGGGCAGAATGTGCAGTAGATTGTAGCCTGCTTACAATGAGGACACAGAGGCTAGGCGAAGTAGGAGGCTGGGTTCCTGAGACTGCACAGTAAGTTATGATGGCAGAGGTTGGCAATCTCAGGCTTCGGTCTTCTGGTTTTTTGCATAAGGTTTTGTCTTTGGATCTCTCAGCATCCCTTTCTGAACTCCCTTTCCTTTGTCTCAAAGTTTCTTCACTCCCTCTTTAGGGCACTAGGGCCTCTTCACCCTCAGGATTTGCTCTCGGGAAACGATCTGCTTCCAAGGACTTGTGCCTCTGAGTGGGCTTACATGGCTCCTCGTTTAGAATTGGCCAAATCTTCTCTCCACCTGTGGGGTAAAACTATTTGTGTCCTGATAAATTAAGCACCTCTGGGGGAGAGGAGGAGGAGCGGGCGAGGGTAGGGGAGGAAGGGGAGGAGGAGAAAAGAAGATACTTTCTAGATTGTAAAGTCATCCTAATAAAGGCCTCCTAGTCTGCCTTAATGGCCCAGGACTCAGGTGGCACATTCCCTTTGATCCAAGCCAATTTTTGCAGAGTTTTATCCAACAGGAAAAGATAAAACAAAACAACTAGCCCACAAGAATCTTGTACTTGGTATCTATTGGCACATTGCTGATGGTAGCAAAATCCTGGAAACCTGAATGTCCATTAATAGGAGAATGGTTGAATAAATGATGGTCCAGTTTCAGAATATTATATAATTGTTAAAAAGGAAGTAGACCTATTTGTTGACTTGGAAAGTTGCTCATAAGAAAATCAGGTTGCAGCATAAATATGTTTGGATTCCACAAATCTGGACATGTTTGTATTTTGGGGTAGGGAAGAAAAAGCATATGGAAGGGTCAGATTAGGATTAGGTTCAGTTGTAACAGAAAAGAAGACCACAAAACAAGTGTTTTAAACAGGGTAAAGTTTATTTCTCCCTCAAACTTCTAGAGGTAAGTAGTTCTGGGTTGGCATGATAGTCCTATCCATGAAGTCCTCCAGGTTCACTCTATCCAACAATGAGTGACCTCCATTTCCAAGACCCCCTCATGGCTCAATGTGGCTGCTTTAGCTCAGCCATCACTTCAACCTCCTAACTGACAGGAAAGAGGAAGGCATCAAGAGTAGCATGCCCTCTTCCCCTAAAAGGTTACTTCCTCAAAGTCTCCTATATTAATTCTAGTTACATACTATTCACCAGAACCTGGTCCTATAGCTGGAATGGATGCTGGAAAATGCAATTTTCATTCCTTGAGGCCATGTGCCCAGCTAAAAGTTTTTTTAGGAAAAAGTGTGTTGATATCAGGAGACAACTCATTGTCTCTGCCCAGGGGAAAGAAATAAACTTTATGGGGTTTGCTTTAGGAACCCCATTCGCTTTAGGGAATTGCTTTGCAAAAGGTCATGGAGAGTCATCAAATACCGATTTTTTTAACAATATTGCATAATGGTTATAGATAAGGAGTCAGGCAGTCCTAGGTTCAAATAATAATACTTGGCTTAATTACTTAATTTTCTAAAGCCTCAGTTTCCCCATTTGTAAATCAGAGTTTGATACAGGTCTATGTACAGTAGGCTAGCAACAAGTGGTAGTAATGGCTCTGACCAGGGGGCTCAGTTGGCTAGATCATTGTCCTGACACGCCAAAACAGGGCACATATAAGAATCAACCAATGAATGCATAAATAAGTGCAACAACAATTTGATCTCTCTCCCTCTCTATAATCAATAAATAAAAATTTAAAAATAAATGGTGGTGATTTTTGATTATCAGATGCCATCTTTCTCTCTCCTTTCCTCTCTTTAGCCTTCCTCCAGTCCGGTGTAGGATGCTGCTCACCTCCTCTGTCCAGCTCCTTGGTCTTGCCAACTCCTGCCTATCCTCCCACCAACCCTCACATGGAAGCTGCAGGAACAGAGGGAGGAGGAGGAGGACAGAAGTTTGATGTCCCTGAAGTGATCACCCTCTCTCCCACAGGTTCTCCTGCAAGCTCCTCTCAGAGCTCAATGGTGTGGAAAGTGTGTTTACCGCTGGCTCCATTCCCTTCTAATTGATCAGAAGGAGCATTCTTTACCCATAGGACCTTGAGTCACCCGTCTTGGGGGTGGTGAGTGGAGCTCTAGGCAGATGCAGTTCTCTAGGAAAAGAACAAGTGCCCATGGAGGAAGAGACCTTACCCCATGACCCCTCATGCCAGCTGATGCCCACCTTGGCAGTCAACCCTTATAGCCTCTGGCCAGGCAGCCCTCACTCGCATTCTTGGACACCCTTTCCCTGGGTCTGCCACCACAAGAAGAAAAATCATCTTGGACTCTGGGGAGGGAACACACAGGGGCTTCCCACACAGAGGAGCAAGATTCTATTCTAAGCCTGGGAACCCCGTAAATCCAGTGTGTAGGTGGACTACACACACCTGAGGGCCAGCACTGGCCTTCCTAGGGACCCCCACAGCTCACAGCTCCTCCCCGGAGTCCTATGTAGTGAGAGGACATAGAGTCTCCCACTTCTTCTCCACAATTAGAGGTCATGGGGAGAAAAAATGGTTGTCCATCCTTGTCTTCTGATTTCTACTATGCCCAGAATCAATGTCTCATTAGGTGACACCTTCTGTACTAAGCCAAGTGGCAGTTGGAAAACTGTTGAACCAGGCTCTGATGCTCATGCACACACACACCGCCCCTCCCCACCCAAACAAATATGCACAGAAACATTTGGGAGGGAGTGAGCACAGAGGATTCCGGAAGGAGTCCTCTGCTTCTCCCCAGGTGGATGGTGGGCTCTGTGAAAGAGTGCTGGGAGGGCAGGCTGGGGCTCATTCTCCTTTCTGGGTGGGGGAGGGGAGCTGGTGCGGTGAGACAGGCTAGCTTTTACCAGGCTGACCAGGTGACTTCCGAGTTCTGGGTCCTGAGTTCCGAGGCCCTGGCCGCCTGCCTCACTCTCTTTTGTCACTTGTTTCTCTGCTTCTGAGATTGTGTCTTAATGACCGAGTCCTGACTATTTCTCCAGTCTTCTCCCTCAGTCCGTGGGGTTGGGGTAGATGTAGAAACCTCAGAGGTTTTTGTTTGTTTGTTTGTTGGTTTGTTTACCACAAAGGGGCCTCCGGAACACCAGAACCCATGTCCTCCAGCAGATGGAGAACTGGCAAAGGCTGGGAGAGGACAACTCCTGTCACACTGGGCACTAATATTCAGGGTTGGGCCCTGCATCCCCCATCAGACTGGGCACCCAGCTCTGTCCTAGGGGCCATTCAGCTGGGGTGGGGTGGCTTGGGCAAGAGGAGGCTGGGCCTACCTCTGCCCTCCGCCCCCACCCCAAATTGCCTCCTTCACCTTTCCCAGGTTGTGTTTACCTTGGCCTCCTCCTCCTGCCCTGTTCTCCCAGCCGGTCTGATTGCTGTAATTAGTTAATCAGTAACTGGCATAATTTCTCCCTGATTAATGCAGGAATAATCACCCGCCAGGGCTGCCAGCAATTTGCTTATCAGAGTCACTTTGAAACAGCTTTGCAAATGAACGATTGGCACCTTCCTCGGGGTTAAAATTAGAGCCCAAGTAGGCCGCCCTCTGTGGTGGGCGTCTGGGATGTTGGCTGAGGCCGACAGGGGAGCCCCCGCCCTGTACCCGGACTCAGCTGGCCTGGGGGCGGGGCGCAGTGGGGGCGCTGAAAGGGACGGCAGGCACAAGCCGGGAGGCCGGCGGTCCCGCAGGTCCCTCGGCTCCCAGGACCCAGGGCAGTCAAGGTCCCCAGGGCTGCATCCTCGTCCCACGTTAGCATCCGGCTCGGCTGCGCTGAGACAGCCCGCAGTTTTCTGGAGCTCGCGAGCGCCACGCTTTCCACGGCGTGTAGCTGCAAAAGTGTTTGTTGAATGGAACAGGAGGGACGCTGTTTTTGCTCCCTGTGCGCTGGCTCCACTGGGCTCCCAGGGACACAGGAGGCAGACACACGTACTCGCTCACATAGTTTACAGCCAAGCCGTCATTTCGAGGGCTGCGGCGCCATCCTGAAGGGAGCTGGTGGGTGGAGGAGACCAGGATAGAGCTTGTCGGATAGTAGGAGGCTGTTGGTAAAGGGTGGTAGGGCAGGAGAGACCTGTTATGAATAATAGTGATAGTAGTTGTAACAAAAAGGCAACCATCCTGACTTTCAATGGAGTACGAGAATTGTATTAGGCTCTTTGCATATATTATCTCAGTTAATCCTTATGAAATAATAATGAGCTCAAACTATGTGCCAGAACTACTTCTTTATTATTGTTTTACTTTTAATTATGGAAATTTTCAAACACACAAAAAGAGAATCGTTAATAACGAACTCATAGGTACTCAACACCAAGTTTCTACACGTTGTCTATATTGTTCTAATCTTGTTTTATCTATCCCGCCCTCCATTCTTCTACTTGTTGAGTATTTTACAACCAGCCAGTCCCAGAAAGTATATCACTTGACCTGTAAAACGAGATGCAGATAATAAGAGCATGGTCCTCCTGGGGCTGTTGAGGGATTTAATAAGATCTGGTCGTAGGACACAGATGCGCTCGGTAGATACCGGTTATTATATAGAAGCAGAGTGTGTGTGCTTCTGCAGGTGAGGCTGCCATGCTCCTCCCGCCCCGTAGCCCGTGGTGGGTAGGCCCCACTTTCCTAGGTTTGCCCATTCCCTCAGCACAACACTAACATTTCGTATCGACCTCCTTCCTTCTTGAAACTCTCTCCCTTTACCTTGCTGACACTGGACTCATTCACTCCTTCTCCTACCTTCTGGGCGGCTCCTCCTCTGTCTCCTCCATGTTTCTGGTTCTTTGCTTGATCCTCTCCTTAAATGCAGGCAGCTCCTCCAAGGCCCCATCCCCAACAGAGTTCAATTCCGGCACCACCTGCCCCGCTTTGTGTGATCTCTTTGTCTTCAACTCCTTTATTGCCACCAAGCAGACTCCCAAGTAAATTCCTATCCCGTGTCCTGATCTTTCTCCATGGACATCACCAGTGTGTTCTGGACACTTCCACTAGGCTCTCCTGCTGGAACCTCAAATTCAATTTGTCTATAGCGATTTGTCAGAATCTTCTGCAAATTAGATTATCCTTCTGCAATCCTTAAGCCCTCAACCAGCATCATCGCCCTTTCAGTCCCTTTATGTAGAGATTTGGTAGTCACACCCGGCCCCCACGAGGATCCCGTGGGGCTCTATCCTGGATAGCTATCTCCTCTACTTCCTCCTCCGCCATTCCCACTGAACACCTCTGGTGCAAACCTCTGCTCTCTTACAGGGATTCTTTGCCTCTTATCTTGTTCTAGCTCTCATATACCCTCCAACCAGGGTACAAAGGGCAGATTCCTCAGGAAGGCACAGGAGAGCTCCTTATGTTGGTCACAACCAGCTCCTTCCATGTCATCTCCCTGTATTCACTCCTCTCCCTGAACGCTCTGCCTAAGCATCACCCTGGGTGTGGCAACTTGCATACATTTGTCCCTCATCTAGGAAGGCCCTTCCCTGCCCCATCCCTGATTTCGACCTATTCTATTCTACTCGATTTTTTGGATAAAATTTTTTAAAGATTTAATTTATTTATTTGTAGATAGGGGGAGGGGAGGGAGAAAGAGGAGGAGAGAAACCTCAATGTGTAGTTGCCTCTCACACACTCCCTACTGGGGATCTAGCCTGCAACCCAGGCATGTGCCCTAGACTGGGAATTGAACCGGCGACCCTTTGGGTTCTCAGGTTGGCACTCAATCCACTGAGCCACACCAGCCAGGGCTCTATTCTACTCAATTTATTAGTGTTAGGTTAGCTGCAAGTAATAGAGACTCCAAACAATAGTAACTTAAACAAGGTATTATAGATGTTATTTCTTTTCGCTGAGCAGCCCAGACAGAGCTCTGCCCCATAAATTCCTCAGGGACCCAGGCTCATTCCAGTTTACTGGTTTGTCATCCCTCAGGTGTGGCTCCCATCCTCCTGATCCAAGACAACAGCTAGAGCTCCGGCCGTCCCCACTATGTTCTAAGAAGCAAAGAGGGCAAAGAGCATGTGTGACTCCTTTTAAAGAAGGTCAGCTGAGATACTACAAGGGGGGTGGGGTGGGCCCAAAACACCTGAAATTGTCTTCCAGAGGGTGGGCCCTGGGCCCCTCCCTTGCAGTACAGGCTTCCCCTGCTAGGTGAGTGTTCTAGGAGCCAGTCTGTATCAGTGTGCCAGCTGGTGTTGTTGTGAGAGACTGTTCTGAGCTTCAGTGAAATTTCTTTGAAGATTCTTTGAACACGTGTGCCCGTTTCATGATGGGTGATTTATAAGCACACCTGCCCACACTGTGCTGTGTTCAGCACTTTTTGACCAAAAATGGCATGACCCCCGTGCTCCGCCCCCTTTGTTCACCCAATCTCACCCTGAGCTACTCTTTTTTTTCTGTTTCCCCAGATGAAAAAAGTTCTCAAAGGGAAACGTTTTGCCAATGTGGAAGAGGTGAAACAAAAAACAGTAGAAGCACTAAAAGACATCAAAATCCACAAGTTCAAAAACTGTTTCGAGCAGTGGAAAAATCGTCTCGAGAGGTGTATTGCATCAAATGGAAAGTACTTTGAAGGTGACTGAAGTTTAAGCATGTAAGAATAAATGCACACTCTCCTTTATAAATAAATTCTGGGGTTTTTTTTTTGCAGGGCGGGGTCCCCCCTCATACACTGCATATGCACTTACATCCATTGGCCAGCTGCAAGGACGGATGGAAAATTTCTTTTGAATTAGGTACCTGGCTAAAAATGTTGTCTAGGGTCTTACTACTACCAAAGAAAGGGAGAAGGGAGGTTGAGGGGGAAAGGGTGCTGCGGATTTCCCATGGAGCATGCGGGGGCCAGTGGGATTGACTTAGTCTTTCCAAAGGGGTGTACCAGATGATGCCCAGAGACTGAGTGCAGATGAAATGACAGCTGGAGAGTGCCACACCCACCTCAGGGAACAAAGACAGGTGAGAAAGCCCAGCAGCGGGTTGAGAGGCAGGTTGAGAGGCGGGTGTCTCCGAAGAACCCATGAAAATCCCCACGAAAGAGGCAACTTTGTACATATGCCGAGCCCAGGGAGACCTCCGCCAGAGTACATGAGCACCAGGCGAGTGAAGCCTTTCTTGCTCCGTAACACCCCACCCCCAGACTTGGAGGGGCACATGTGGCCTGGTGAACTGGGGTTGGGAAAGGGGGTTCTACTGTGGAAAGAGAAGAAAAGCAAGTGAAACATGTCCCTCCCCTTCTCACAGCATGGGGCTGGCCAGAGTCAGGCCCATATGTGGCAGGCAGACAGCCAGGAAGGCACCTCAAATTTATATGTGAAAGTGCCTCCCTGGCAATATGTAGACGGGACTTAAAAAAAACAAACAAGCTTTATCATGGAAAAATCAAATATATTTCCAAGTAATGAGAATACTTTAATGGACTCCCAGTTACCATCACTGAGCAGTTACCAGCACAAGGCCAGTTTTGTGTCATTTCTACCGTCACCCTTATCCCGCCCCCCAATGGACTGGACATTTTAATTACCAAATAAAAGATTTTTTTTTTTAACCAAACAAAGGAGAACTTTGTACTGCCAAAGACCCATTTTGGCTCTGTGTGGCCTTGGGATATAGGCTTCCCCTCTCTGTGCCACCGTTACTGCAAGGTCATGATCACCATCCTTCTGGCTACCCCGTAAGGTGCTGGTCATGGAGGGCTGGGAATGGTCAGGTGTGGGGCGGATGGGAGATGGTGATGACAATGATGAGTACCAGGGTCCGAGAATAAATGGAGAGTGTGTGTGTGGTTGGAACATGGACAACATGCAGTTGGCACGTGGGTGCTGCCTTGGTGGTATGTGGTTCAAGTGTGGTGACGTGTTGTGTGCTATGCGGGTTGGCAAGTGTGTGGTTTGTAGGTGGGACATTGGGCGGTGTGGAGTTTTCATGTAGATAGTGGCCAGGGAATGAAGTGTGCAGGTGTTGGCTGGTTTGCTCTGGGCTCAGGGTATGTAATGATTTATCTGATTTGCCTTCCCCTGTGTCTCCCCTCCCAGCGGCCAACTGCATCTCATACATACCAAGGTTCTTATCACATCAAGAATTCATAATCATCCCAAGATATTCAATGGGGATATGAAATATTTACACACGAGGCTCCAGACGATGAAATGAAGCACGCCTGTCCCCAGACCCTTGCAGAAACCTTTCTCCTGCAGGAACAGAAATGGAGGAGTTGAGAAGTAGGGGTGTCTATATGGGCCCCTTCAAAGGCGGATTAAGGTCGGTTGAGGCCCTGGGCACAGAAGAACATATTGGGCCCCTTAAAAAAAAAGAGGGAGACAGGGAAAATAAAAATACATGCCTTCAGAAGGCGGGTCCCAGGGTGCATGCCCGGTGTGGCCACCGTGAAACCCGCCTCTGGGACCCCACCCCCAGAGCTATGGGGACCCCAGGGCATGTGCTATATGTGCCTTTATTCAGTGTGGAGAAACAAATCCCCAGACGCCTCCTGTTCGCTGTATGGGCTTCCCCTCCCTACCAGTCCCCATGAGGACAAGAACTCCTCTGCTTGGCAGGGGGTGGCTGAGGGAGCGGCAGGGAGACTGAGAGGGACTTGTCCTATATTACAGAAACTCAGACTCTTGGAAATGGAAGCAATCACAGAATTCACTCATCCTGCTCTCCACAAAATGCTTCAGGGATCCTCGTTTATCTGCTTGCTTAACTCTGAGAACAGGGAGCTCATTACCCTCATTTAATAGCTGGTGACTCATGGTTAGAAAGATCTTTATATTGAAATGCCTGCAAACTCCAGTAACCAGGCTTTTTCAGCCTGACAACCCTTCAGCTCCCTCTGAGGGTCACCTTGTCCATCCCCCTGACATTCTGGGTTCTCAGTGCCTTGAGGCCTGACGCTTGCCAGCCGCCCCGGGTTGCCCCAGAGCACAGATGGGCCCCTGAACAGCTGTAATGGCCTCGTTTGTTTAATTAACATGCAATTAGCCTAATGCATATTTTAACGTCACACCAGAGCTGCTCAGCAATCTTCTGTAGCGGAGGAGAGACAGACAGTCAGCCTGCAAAGCTATGAGGAAGGAGGTCTTCTCAGTGAATTTTCAGAGACGCAGCACCCCCGGAAGATTGCGAAGCAGCCTGGAGGGCTTTGCTATGTTAAAAGCCCCGAAGTCCTTCCCTCCAGTTTCCAGGCCAGGAAGATGATACTCAGGCCTCAGTTTCCCCAATTGCATCTCTACCCTCATTTAGGCCAGCAGAATTGGCTGTGGCTTCCTGCTAATAATGTCGACTCCTCAAGGATACCGTTTCCCCCAGCAGGCTGGAAATCCTTTAAGAACAAGAACCCTGACCTCTCTCTCCTACCTTTTCTTCACTCCACCTAGAATTTCCAGCTCAGACCTATGATCCAGAACAGAATATCGGACTGAGAGTCACTGAACCTGTGTGTTATGTTGACCGAGCTGTGTCTTCTGACAGGCTGTGTATCCTGGCAGAGACTGTTTCCACCATGGTAGAGTGGAGAGGACACTTTCAAGCTAAATCACTGTTCCATTTCAGCTCTACCACAGGCTAGCTGTGTGACGTTAGGAAAGCATCTAAACCCCTCTGAGCCTTTGTTTCCTCAAATACAAATGGATTCTAATACCTACCTTTTGGGGTTGGTGGGAGAATTAAATGAGTTAACACAGTGCCAACACATATCAATAGGCTCCCAAGACATGATGCTTCCCCCCCACCCCAATTTTCTTCCCTTCTTCTTTCCCTTCTTTCTCAGACCGCTTTGAATTCACAGACCTCTCCGTGGACTCTCGCCCCGTTGCTGGATCCCTGGGGGCCAAAAGAAGGGTTATTGTCGGTTCTGAGTGGCCAGGGCTAGAGTTTGTGCTGAGTGGTGGGATGAGGCAGGGAATTCCTGATCGACACATCTTCCATGAGGATAAGCTGGAACGTGACAGTGTTATTGTCAGACCCCGAGCAACAGAACATGAAGGAACCTAAATATTTCATGGTCAGATTCATCAATAATGGAGACCAAGACTAAATTACATAACTGTCACCTTTCTGTTAAATAATATTTTCTGCAGGGGCTGGGAGAGGGCATGGCGGCCTTTATTGCAAGTCATGAATGATTTAGGCCAGCAAATAAAAGAGATCAGGAAGAAGAAGGAGAGGGATTTTCTAGGACCACCTTATTCATCCTCTGGAATAGCTGGAGGGAATCTGAAAGCTGTGAGGATCTCGGGGAAGAGGGCACTGGGCATGGCTACAGGAAGGCTTTGGGTGCTGGGACACACCTTGCAGACCAGAATAGGGTGGTTCACATGCTAACCTGAGTCTCACTGTCAGATTCTGCCTTTTACATGGAGATGGACAGAGAGAAACTGAGAGACAACTAGAAATCAGGGGCTACGTCTCCCCATCAAATTGAGAGGTTACTCTGAGTGCGAACTCTACCATCAGACCAGGGACTCCCTGAGGTAGGGGCTTGTCTTTCCCATTAGACCAAGGGCTTTTTTCTGAGGGCAGCAGTTGTGATTCCTCCCTCAGAATTGGAGCCCTTGTAGACAGTTCTGTCCCTCCACCCATGACACTGGGGGCATCCCAGCCCCAAGGCCAGGGCCTATGCCTTTGTCATCAAAGAGCTCCCTGAGGGCAAGAGTGCTCCCTCTCCATCAGACTTGGGCACCCTTGATTGCCAGGAATGTGTCTCTGCAACAAACCCAGCAGTCCCCAGTGGCCTGGACATGATCTGATGTCTGACCTGCTGTCAGATCAGGGGTTCCTGGAGGGCAGGCTTTCTGTAACCCCGGAGTGGGATCCCCGTAGGCAGGAACTGTATCTCCTCCATTAGACTGGAGACTGCCTGAGGTTGTGGCCTATGCCTTCTCCAATAGACTGGGGAGCCCCCGAGGGCAGATGCGATGTTTTCCCACGCGGATTAGATGCCCCCTGAGTGGGGCTTCTGAGCCCTTTTCCTCACTGTCTTCCTTTGCTCAGCAGAGGAGGGAAGGGATGAGGCCAAGTAGCCTGTGTCTTGGGGCATTGGCAGCAGGTAGACCCTCCCCTCCCCAGGAGGGAACCTCAGCAGGCATGTGTGCAAACTCACCCTGCACCGTCAGCCCTCCATGGGAAGGGTGAGGGTTGGGAGCGCTGTGCCCGCTAAGTGTATAATTACACAGTACTTGGGGTAATTTTCCTCTTCCTCAAGAAGCGCTGTGTTGGCCCTGATTTTCCTATCTGCAGATTGTAAGCTCGTAATTAGCAGCAAATTACCCACACAAGTGACAAATTTTTGTGCTTTCAAGTAAACAGACAAAATACCCACAGTTCATAAATTGCCTCTCAGTGTAGCAGGCACCTGGCTCCCGCAATGCCCAGCCTGCCCACACGTGGCAGGAAAGAGGGTGGAGAGCCAGCTTGAAGACCGAGGCTGCAGGCACAGGGACTAAGGGTAGACTGGCTTGCCCTTAGAATCAATCCCTCCTACTCACTGACCAGCACCAGTAGGTCAGAATCCAGGTCCCTGGTCCTGGTCAGTTTCATGGTCCCTGGCATGGACGCGGAGCACTAGGGAGGCAGCACCAACCTTGAGGATAAGAAATAGGTCCTTATGCCCCATCTGTCACTCAGGAGCTCTCTGAAACCTGTCCTGTGGCAGCTCTCAACCAGCATCTCCTCTCTGGGTACCACAGGCCTGCTGAGCACTACCTCTTACTTGCGTTTGGATAAAATTCTTAACTTTTCTTTCTGCCACGGATTCTTTGGAGCTAGGGTATTTAAGGAGATGATTAAGGTTAAGTGAAGTCATAAGGGTGGGACCCCAATTTGATGTTAAGGAGAGGAGGAGATGCCAGCTCTCTCTCTCCACCTGCACTAGAGGAAAGGTCATGTGAAGACACTGAAAAGACAGCCATCTGCAACCCAGGAAGAGAGGCCTCAGTGGAAACTAACCCTGCAGGCACCCTGACCCTGGACTTCCAGCCTCCAGAACTGTGAGAAAATAAATACCCATTGTTTAAACCACCCAGTCTGGAATTTTATTATGGCAGCTTGAGCAGACTAACATACCAGGTAAGTTCTCTGAGCCTATTTCCTTGTTGGTAAAACAGGTAAAATTGGTAAAATGCTCAAACTTCCATGTAGGATTAAATACTTCCATAAGGATTAAATGAGACAAGATATGTAAAATTTTTATCAATATCCCTAGCACATAGTAAGTGCTCAATTACTATATTATGATTAATATTTTAGGATTTGGGTGAGTTAATTCTTATTCTCTTTGCCCTTCCTTTTCATGTTCACTCATGTTATTCCCATCACACTCCCAGATTTAACACATTTAAGAAGAGCTGATTTCCTGTGCTCCCCAATAGTCTTAAGCTCCCTAATGTCTGTATTGCCATCTAATGTCTATAATGTCCCACCCTCCTGAGAAGAGATGCATCGCTACTGGAGGCAACAGGATCTAAGGTTTACATGCTCTGTCACTCTCTCTGATTGCAGGGCTCTCATCTTCAAAAGGCGGTTGATAATACCTACCTCATCAGGCTGAAAGCCTGAAAGGGGATAATATTTGCAGAATGCCTGGCCCGAGTGTCTGGTATCTGTGAGAACACTGTAACAAAAACTGTGATCAGCTTTATTGTCGCTGGGAATTGGTTACTTTGGTGGCCATCAATGGAGCACATCCCCATGCATACAGCCTCGTGTGCTCCTGGGCTGGAGTATACAGATGAGTCTGGACTGGACTGAGATCTGCCTTAACCAATAGATTCTGGCAGGAGTAATGTTTGGTTAATTCCTGGCTGAAACCTTAAGGCCTGGCAGTCCTGGTGTACTGGAGCTGGCTCATAAGGCTTGCAAGAGCTGCATGTTAAATAACCAGGAATGTTACGAGCTGATTGACATCAAGTTGGTAGCTTGAAATTAACCTTGATGGTAGTATTTACACCTCCCTCCTTTCCTTCCTTTTTTCTTTTCCCCCCCTTGTAGAGCCAGTTACCAGCACTCCACTTCCGATTAGCTTCTACTTTTAAACATCTGTGAACCCTTAATTACCACCGAAGTTCAGCTACCTTTTAGGAAAGGCTGCCGCGTGGAAAAAGCCTCAAGGAGAGGAAGAAGTTCTGAGACAACATGGAGGAGGACCAAGGAACCAGATGAATGGCCTCCTCAGCCATTCCAGCCAGCTCCCAGCCTTTTGGGTGCTCCTAGCAGAGCTGTCTGACCTGCGCATGAAGAGGCCACGGGCATTCCAGCCCGAGACATCGCATGTGATCCTCTGATGAAGTGAGCTGTCACTGCTGTGACTGCTGGAACCCCTGACCCACAGAATTGTGATCAAATAAAAGGTTTATTGCTTTAAAATATTAAACTTTGGGGTAGTTCAGGATGCCTGAGTAGATAAAACTGCTGTCTATCCTTAGGCAAAGGGCCAGGTGGTCTCATCCTCTTACTCATTAGCTGGGTGCCCGGGTCTCCTCCCCTCAACAGAGGCAGCCTCACTTGCCCCTAAGCTACCCTGATCTTCCAGGGATCCCAGAGGGTGTCCCCACGCACACTTTCCTGCATCCCACATAAGCAGACAGCGAGCTGTGGAGTGAGGGATCCTGCTGGGACATGTGGTATAGAGCTGAGGGAAGAACGAAGCCCCTCCCTCCCTGGTGACATTTGAAAAGGACAGAATTAGGAGGAAGGTAAATGTTACTCTTCTCTTCTCCTGGGGACCAGGGAAAAGGGAGACAGGCCCAGGGTTCTGATTATTCCAAGTTTAGTGAGGGTGCTGGTGTGCTGGGCGTGAGGTCACTGTGAGATGAGGCGCATGTGTGAAACCTCATGCAACGGAGGTTTCTGGGGCTGGAGTGGGGTAAGAATGCCCTCTCCATTCCATGCCAGCACCCCTGAGGCTAAGTAAATCCGGGGTGCCAGCCAGGGGTAATGTCACTGGTCTGCAGTGTGTTTCCAAATTCCCAGCACCTGCTAATTTGGGGGATTTGGGAGTGAGAAATTGGAAATCTGAGAATTCTTGGAAATTCCTGAAATTATAAATTAATCTGTATTTTCCATAACCCTATATTTTCATTTTAAATAATGAATGACCATAAATAATAGAGTCACTTTTCTGTAACAGGCTTACACTAAAAGTTTCAGAAGTCTTTTGTTTGAAAAAAAGATAAAATGTTAATTAAAGTTTATTATTACTATGAACCAGTATATTTTGACAAGATTATTTATTTCAAGAACACGGAGAATTATTGCCTACATATATAGACATTTGATAAGAGGAATGATTAAAATAAAGGAAATATTAACACAAAATTGGTGACAAAAGTCATTGAAATCGAAAGGTACAAATATTTCATACTTAAAATTTTTTATTCTTAAAATGAAATTTTCAAAACACACAAAGCATTAATTGATCTGACAGTCTTGATTTTTGTCTTGTAATAAATATTCCAGACATAAAAAATATATATATATTTTACCCTGGCTGGTGTGGCTCAGTGGGTTGGGTGCCAGCCTGAGAACCAAAAGATCGCTGGTTTGATTCCCAGTTGGAGCCCACGTCTGGGTTGCAGGCCAGTCCTCCAGTTGGGGGCGTGTATCTCTCACACACTGATGTTTTTCTCCCTCTCTTTTTCCCTCCTTTTCCCTCCCTGTAAATAAATAAAATCTTTAAAAAAAAAAGTTTGCATTGACATTGCTTAAATCATCAAAAAAAAAAAAAAGATAAGAAAGAAAAGAAAAAGAAAAAGAAAGAAAAAGGAAGCCCCAAAGCGTCTTCAGTTTGAGTGTTAGGGCACACGATGCTTCCTGTAAGTGCCTTTATTTGTTTTAAGTGAATATACTTTGTCTGCTTGCCTGATCTTCCTTTTTTTGCCACTGAAATTGATATTGTTCTTGCTCATTCAGATTTTTGATCAGTTTCTGATTTTGTGTCTGAAAATTTCACAACATTTCTATTTTCTTCTCTTTGCATTTCTTCCATAGCAAATATTCAAACACTAGAAAATGCCACTGACCATGACTAGATAGAATTTCAAGAATGTAACATTCAGATCCTAGCAATGTAATAGCAGTACACATACCAAAATTGCCAATTTAAGGGCTTATTTTGCTTGTAATATTGTTCACAGGATTTGTATAAAGTATGCTATGCATATCAACTTATTAATATTTATTTTATTTGTAAACAGGCAGGGCCACAAGCATACTTTGATGTAATGGCAACAGCTACAAGCAAGATCAACTGATTAGATGGCAAAAGTCTCACCTCTGAGTTCCTGTTTCAGTTCCCAGAGATGCTGATATTAACTTTCAACTCCAAGTATTAGGATTTCCAGCGCTTGCTTTCAACTTGACATCAGTTGATCCCTTCAGACCAGTAACATCTCTGTGCTGATTATGAAGCTTTAATTCTTACAGAAGAATTATAATACTTTTTCTCATTTTTCAGTTTTCTTGGCTGACTTTTCTTGGGATTTTGGATTTGACAAAGAGAATCCCTGAGAAATGCAGGGAAGCCATTGCTGCATTGTAATGCTAGGTCTACAGCATAGCTTAAGGGATGCGAACCTTATCCAGGGAGAGCGAACTCTTGACATGCCTGCTCGTTTGTGGGATAATGTTGCTCAGAGACTGAAAATGTCATTGAAGAGAGAGCTGGACTCTGGTAGAAAGACCACCCAACGCCACTGGCACCCCAACCCCCTGCCTCCCCTGCTGAGCTCTTACAGGGCAACATTCTCCAAGGATCTCTTTTTGGCTCTCTTCTTGTCTTCGTCTTTACGCTCTTTGGGGCACCCCAACCATGATCTTGGTTTCAGTGCACTGATGGAACCCGGATTCACGCTTCCAGCCCAGACCTCTCCCACTCTTTTACCTGAAGACCCATTTGCAAGTTTTTTCCTTCCTATCCAAGTGACTCCAGACTCTTCTGGTTTAGAAGCCTCAATGTCCAAGGCAGAAATGCTTCCCGCAGGGGACAAAATGACTCCATTGAACTGGAAGGTGAGTTTGTCACTGGGCCCTTTTTGTTTCTCATGCAAAAGTCAGGGATTATAGTGTTGGCTTGGGAGATTGACCCTAATTATCAATGGGAAACAATGAGGTAGGGAGGTGCATGGGGCACCCCCTAGCGCTACTAGAAAGACCACGGCAACCCTAAACAGGCAGTACCACCAAAGGCTCAGCTTTCTCCAGACGGCAGATTAAGATTCTCCCACCAGATAAAGAGCTCTGACTAGCTGAGGTGAAGGGCAAACAGGACAGGGGATGAAATGACTAACGCCAGCCACGGTCTTGTGATCAGACGCAGAAACAGGAGCCATAGTACACTCCCATGTCGTACTCCATGCTTTGGATATATCGCTCTGTTTAAACAAAATGTCCTTTTTTCTTCCATCCTCATTCCCTATTATATTTATACAGGGGTGTTTTTTATTGTTATATTTGTAATTGATTGCATGGATTATAGAAAGTCAAGGTGGGAATGTGATGGAATTAGAAAGAGAATGGGCATCCCAGGTGTCCTGGTATAGTTACTGATGTGAATTTGGGTTGTCCCTTTTTGGGCAAAAGGGTAAGTTTTCATTTGTGAAGAATAATTACATTATTCTAGGTGGAATCAGGTATTGGTGGTGGTTGTGGTGGGTAAGTTTAGGAATGGAAGAAGGGTGTATGTCGATTTGGGCAGCCCAGTGGTGGCCCATAGTGGACATATATCATTCTTCTTGGCTGCCTAGGGCCTTTAACCGTCTTCCTTTATTTGGGATCCCCATAACTTATAACTTAAAAGCCCCTTTTCCCTAGAAGCCAGAGCTCACTTTCCCAGATCTCTTGCACCAGGTGTATAATTAGACTTCATTGAACAGCTACACCCAGGAAAGACTCTGCAGAAGCCTAGCACGGAATCCGTTTGGTCACTGTGGCAGCACAAGCATCCAGCTTCCAGAGGCTGTGCTGGCAAAGGTTCTAGGTAAAACCACGCTTGGACCTGGAGGAGAGGGGTCCCCGCAGTTTAGAGTCTTGCTCCTATCTTCCTCCAGCAACACTTGTCCCCGCAGGGACAGGAATCTGTAGGACCAAGGGACATGCCTACCCACAGTCCCCTCACCCCATTATACTGGAAGAAGCAGGGCCCCCAAGTGCCTGTCTAAAGGTCTCCAGGCCCACTTCCAGGGCCTGTGCAGCCCTCCCCCAACGGTCTGTCTTTAGAGGTGGAGGTAATGCTGCTATCATGTGCCCTAATGCCTGAGGAACAGCCAAGGGGTGTTTGTTTGTGAGTGGCACGAATGGAGCTCGGACCTTTGCGCCAGTGGGTCTGAACATGTGCACAGGATGCCCCTGGCCATGCAGGGGCAGGCTGAGAAGAAAAGAGGGGATGGGGCAGGGGCTGATTCTCCTTGCACCATCATGCCGTGACACAGTTCTGAGCAGTTTCCAGATTCCAGATCTGAACCTGACCTTCCTGGTTGTTAGAAAGGTATATTTGTCAAGGTGACAGAATATGTGGAAGCTTGCATTTTTTAGAAATGCTCACAGCAGTATTTCTTGTCCCACTTACTCTATCAGATCTTTACTATCCCACCAAGAGGCAGTCTGTTTCCCCTCCCCTTGAACCTGGGCAGGACTTTGTGACTGCTTTGACGAACCGAATGTGGCAGAGGTGATGACACATGACTTCAGATGCCAAGTCATAAAAGGCAATACTGTTCTCTGAATGTCTCTTAGAATACTTGCCTGGGAGCCCTTCCACCGTTCTGTGAAGAAGACCAAGCTAGTCCACGTGGAGAGATACATGGGAGGCCCATTGTGGAGAGAAACTGATGCCCCAGCCCACTACCGGACACGTAGGTGAACAGGCCTACAGATGATTCCAGTCTCCAGCCTTCAAACCTTCCGGCCAAGGCCCTAGACACTATGGGCCAAGGCAAACCTTTCAGGATCTGAATTCCTGACCTACAGAGTTTATGGGTCTAATAAATGCATATTTTAGACCGCTAAGTTTGGGTGTAACTTGTTACACAGCCATAGTAACTGGAACAGATTTGAATATATTTCATTTATTAGATTGTTAGATTTATAACTTTAATATGTTTTGATACATAATATATGGACCTCTATTTGCTCTCTCACCCTGGGTCCTGCAAATGTTAGGCACTATCTTCGTGCTTGGTGCCTAGTGTTACTACACGCTGCGGGGTTTGTGCCCGGTCATTGGGGTAGAAGGGTGTCCACTGCAGCAGGTCTAGGATGTCATACGGACTTTGTTCCTGGCTATGTGATCTCCAGCCCATGTCCTCTGGTCATCCCAGAGATTTCATGAGCCACCTAATATCCTTTGTAAATTCCTCTTCTGTCTAAATCAGTCAGAATGGTCTCTGTTGCTTGCAGCTAGAAACCCTGATTGAAATGGAAATTGGCTCCAGGTTATTTCAGTGTGATTCAATTCAATAGACATTAATTGAGTATCTGCCATATGCTGGATCTATTTTAGGCAACAATGATACAAAGATGAATAAGACAGAATCTTATTATTAGATAATAGCTAACATTTATTGAGCATTTGGATTCTGCCGGACACTGTGTTAAGCGCTTTTCCTGCTCTGTCTCAATTCTCACAACTACTTTATGTGGTAGGTACTATCATTAGCCTCCTATTGGAGACTCAGAGAAGTTGAGTAACTTGTCCAAGATCACACAGCTAGAAAATGGTGGAGCTGAAATTAATGAGTAGATGGTGGACGCGGGGCCACCTGACTGCAGTGACTGTGCTGTTAACCTGTTGCCTCCAGGTGATGTCTGTGTTTGGTGGGAGCTCTAGTGGAGATCCAGGAAGAGATGTTGCCTGAGATAAGTCATGAGGGAGGTGGGGAACTGATCAGGCAAGGAGGTGTGAGGAGGGCCCTCCAGACTATGAGAACTGCATGTGCAAAGGGCCAGAGGAATGAACCGGCATGACTTGGTGTGGCCATATTGCAGGGGCTGTTGAGGGGGCGGGCAGGGGAGGGGAGGAAGGCAGGGCCCAGATCCCACAGAGCCACGTGCTAAGCTGAAGAGCCTGAACGTGATCCTGGAGGCTGTGAAGAGCCACGGAGGGATTTTCAGTGGATTTGCTATTCAGAAATCTCTGGTAGAGCAGGAGGACAGGTTGTAGGGTGTGAGGGCTGGAAGCAGGGAGCTACAGGAGGCCTTTGTATAATCCAGGTGAGAAAGGAGTAGGATGTCACTGAAGCAACCCAAAGCTACTGTGATGAAAAGTGGAAATGGATGGAGGGCATGGATATGACAGACAGCAGGTAGAATCTGTAGGCCTTGAACGCGTATTTGAAGAGGAAAGGAGGAATTCAGAGCCTCAGGTGTAGCTGTCTGAGTAATGGGGGAAATGCTGACTATTCATTCAATGAGATAAGAAATGCAGGTCAAAGAATGAGGTTGTGTTTGCAGCAGTGAGCTGGGCAGCCTCAAGGAGACCCAGGGTTAAGATGGAGCTAATAACAGCTAACAGTTACTGAGCGTGTACAACACGCGGTTCTGTGCCAAAAGCCAACCTCACAGGGACATGGTGAAGATTAAATGAGTTAATACATGTAAGGGGTTTAGAACAGTGCTTCTCACAAAGTACACACTCTGGAAGAATTTACTGTTGTTACTATCACTAGCTTTGTTTTACAGACAAAGAAACTGGGTTTAGAGAGGTGGGGTGGCTTATGCAGCCAAGAAGGGGCTGTTTGACTTCAGGGCAGTGCTCCTGGCCTCATGGTACACTGTCTGCGGGTCACAGTGTGGGTGGTGGTCAGAGCCATGGGGTGGATGAGCTCACACTGGGGAAATGTGGAGGGGACATGAGCTGGGGCCCAGGGAACGCTGACGAAGCTGCCCTCACAGATGCTCGGCCCCTCGTGTACCCTGGGCCCCTCTGGCGCCTGCACTCTAACACACATACTGCTCGCCCCTGGAGTGTTTTTAAACAGTGTGTTCCCAGTATATTCCCATGTCTCATCTAAGAACCTCAGCTTTAGTCCTTCTGGAAGAGTTGAGGTCCTGGGCCCACCTGGAGAAGCTTGGAGCTCCCAGTGACCTTGTCCAGCACAGGAATGACTCTGAGTGTCCTCTACTGAAAGGAGGAAATACATACAGTACCTCATAACCGGTGTGGTGAAGGCCGAGATAATGCCGCACCTGTACTCCATAACGCGTGGCATTGTTATTGTTGTTATTATTATTGGCCATTATCATTATCACTGGTGCTCATGTTTGAATCTTCAAGGTTTTGCACAGCATCTAGGGCTTAACAAATACCTGTGGAGTAAATGTCTGAATCAGAGCACCTTGGTTCTGGTTCTAGCTTCCCCTTGGGTGAGTCACTCAGAGCCTCAGGTTCTTCATTGCAGACGGGAGACACTAATCCCCACCTCCCAGGGCTCCAGGATGAAATGGGGGAATATGGACCTGTGCTTGGAGGACTGCAGTGTGTTCTGCAAATGCAGTGCACAGTCATGCTCTGTGTGCCCTCCCTGGGGGCAGTGGGCAACAGATTGGGGAAGATGAGTGGGAGGCTGCCTTCCTGAACTGGTGGGCAGCTCAGTTTTTTGTCAGACAACTGGGACGAGGTTGACAGCGTGGCTCCGAGGACGTGGGCTAGGTGTGGGTGACCACTGACTCACCATGTCCAGGAGGGATCATTGAGGCTAATGGACTGTGGCCTCCCCCATGCCTGTCCTAGCTCATGTCTAATTGTTTGTCATTCAGTGGTTTTGCATCTGGATGCAGACTTTCCTCTGCACATATGTGGGCATATGGCGGTGGGTGTGTGCATCTGGGGGAGGCCCGGCCATTTCCCAGAGTAAGGAGGTGGAAAATATAAAATCATCCTTGAGAAGCCTCCTCTCATGTACCGCAGAGATCACTGGAGAACTCGGAGCATTTGGGTTTGTTTGGAGGTCTCTACTGATGTCCGTAAGCCAAGTGTGCTCATGTGTGTGTGTGAGCTGCTTAATAGTGCTGGTGATCCACACACGGACAAATGGTGGGACCAGTGGTGATGACAAAGCCAACCCGGTGGTTATATACCATGGAGCACACTGGGGGTGACAATGTCACTGGTGTTGAGGGCAAGTAGATGGCCTCTTGGCTGCCTCTTTCACGCATTGTAACCATTTTTCCTGTAAGTTAGGCCCTTCCTTGAGAGGAAAAGGTAATGAGGAGGAGGTTAGAAGGAGGAGAACAGAGGAGAGGCATCCTTACCTCTCAGCACCCAGTGTTCAGCCAGCAGCCTCACCCTGACAATCCATCTCTTACAATACCCTTTTTTTTTTCCTCTAGAAAGAGTTCACTTTTGCTGTGTGACTGGGGAGGTAGGTAATAGGTGGGAGCAACTCCCTGCTTTGACATTTTTACCTAAGTGGAGTGAAGACATTAACCGCAGCCCTCCCTCCAGACCTGTGCTCAAAATGCTCCCACCGCCCAGAGCGCCCTCCCTTCCGGTTGACATCTCACCTATTCCTAGATGCTCAGCTCAGAAGTACCTCCTTTTTTTTTTTGCCTTCCTAGGTCTTGTATGATGGAATTAAACTCTCTGTTCTTGGTCCTCCTAGGTTGCAAAGACAAACCATGTGGTTCTGAGGCCAACAGATCTGGATGGGCCAAAGTTATCCTGTAAATTGAGTCAATGTCCTTCTCTGATTTAGACTGTAAGTTCTTGGGGTTCAGTTTTGTGTGACCCAAGACACCAAGACCTGGCACAGTGGTGTGTTAGTAAATGTTTAACAATCTGCTCTCTGGGCGAAAGGCCTTGATTTGTACCACTCACCAATTTCTACGGTATAACTATACCTGCCATGGCTGACTTAAGCTGTGAAGGTGAACTTGAGAAGAGATGTGTACAATCAGCTCTGTGAGCAGGTATGAGCTTGTTCCAATATACAGTTGTTGATTCATGTCTATGCTCTACAAATATTGAAACCAGCTGGTACCTGGCACATAGTAGGCCCTCAGTACAAGTTTGAATAAATGATAGAATCAGTGCATGAATCAATGAATGCATAAATAAATGAATGGATAAGAGCTGGATGAGTGGGTAGAGTGTCTAGAGCAGTGGTGACTCATGGTTGGCTTTGTCAGGGGGAGGTGGGAGGAGAGAAGAGGTATGTCTGTGTTGGGCTGGGACATCGGTGACCAATGCCAGGCAGATCCAAGATATCACAGCCCCCCACCAGAGGGCCTTCCTGCCACTCCCAGGCTTCCCCCAGTTCTGAGGCCACTTTGGGTCTCTCATAAATAACCCGTAAGGCCACCGAATGGGGTTTTCTTGTTGGAGCTTTTGTTTCTTCAATCATGACAAAAGCCCGCTAATGAGCTATTGGAAAAACCAAGCCCTGCTCCAGGTCAGAGACTCTGGATTGAGCACAGAGAGGAGGTATGGAGGTCACTAGGGCTGGGAGGGAGAAGGGAGGTGGAGATGTTCCTCCTGCCCCTGAAGGGGCAGGGATTCAGGGACCTTTGTTTGGATCCCTGTCCCTTGGGCCTGCAGCGCCAGACGGGGGTATTTGTGGAGGCTGGATGATAAGCGCCGAAGCCCTGGGGTCTCCGGGGCCCACTTGTGGTCATTGAGAGGGCTGCTGCCGAGCCCTCTCTGAGCCTGTCCGGAGCAGCCTGGATGACTGAGCCCTGGCCCAGGTTTCAGGAGCCAAGGCAACCAGAGTCAATTACCATGGCAACCACAAGGCCCTGCGGCCTCTTTTTCTGGGTCCCAGATCCTTCTAAGACCCTGGAGACTCCACCCAAACATAACTAAGGCTGATTTCTCAGCACTCTGGCAAGTGGAGACTTGGGATCAGAATTTATTTGACTCAAAAATATAAAACAGTATGACATTTATTGCATGTGGATGTTGCTGAGTAAATTCAAACCCACTCTAGTGCAGAGGGACCTGAGTGCCTCTGCAGGAAGGGGACTGAGCTGAGAGGCACACACAGGCCCCTGTCTGCTAGCAGATCTGGCCAGGCAAAGCCAAACCCCAGGTCAGGCCCCTAGACTGCTCGGAGGGTTGAGGAGGCCACAGGGAAAACACCGGAAGAACTTTATTATTTTTTAAAAATATATTTAAAAATCACATTTGTTTATTTCTGATTATAAAAATAATACATACTGCTTGTAGAAAATTGAGGAAAAATAGAAACATGTAAAGCCAGAAATGCAAATCACCCATAATCCCATCGCCCACGATAATCATTAAAATGGTATTATCTGTCCTTCTCATCTTTATTTTATATACAGCTTTTTACATAACTGAGACCATATTAATGTTATTTATACAATTTATGTTCTATCTATAGCTCATGTCCCTGAGCTCTGCATGGTGAACAAATGAAGAACACACACACATAAACACCCCCACACGAACACACACACTCACATGTTAATTTACACAGACAGCGGCGAACAGAGCAGGGAAAGAATGTTGAACAGTAATAAGTCCCTACCCTGCTACTAAACAGCAACAGGACCTTGAAGAAGTTACTTTATCCTCCCTGTGCCTCAGTTTCTTAATCTGTAAAATGGAGTTGAAACCTCATTCCGTGACCTCCCAGAATTTTAGGAAGTGTCAAATGTGAAAGTCTTTTATCACCTATAGTGATATTATTAGGCATTCAGTGGAATAAAAAGAATTAGGAGCCCCAGGTTTTTGGCATTTAATTTGCTGTGTGGCTTGAAGCTAGTTCCTTAGCTTCTGTGGTCCTTAGCTACCTACTTAGTTAAATGAAGGACTGGACTATGTTTCCTAATAATAAAACTAACAACTTGTAGCCTGCTTACTAGGTTTCAGGCACTATACTGAGCACTTCATATGCATTTTCTCACTTAAGCCCCCTGACAGCTCTACGGGGTTGCCGCTATTCTTATCACTGTTTTATGGATGAGGAAACTGAGACACAGAGAAGTTCATTAACTTGCCCACAGTTGCTCAGCTAGTAAGCAGTAGCGCTGGAATTGAAAATAAGGACTCCTGAGCGCTGCTGTCAGTCAGACTCCTGTGATGTTGGAAACAATCTATACTTGCATTGTCCAATACTGTAGCCACTGGCCATGTGTGACTATTGAACATTCAAAACGTGGCTACTGTGACAGAAACTGAATTTTAAGTTTTACTTTGTTTAATCTTAAATAGCTACTAGGATGTCAGCTTTGGCCCCTCTTCCATGGTGAAGCAGCACTGAATAGCAGTGAAGAGTATAGATTCTATAGTCTCTGAAACCAGACTCTCTGATTTGAACACACCCTTTGCCACTTACTAGCTGTGTGACCCTGGAAGTGTGACTGAACCTCTCTGTTCCTCACTCCCCTCATCTCTAAAAGGATGATAAATCTATCTACCTGGTAGGGTGGTTGGGAGGACAAGTGGCCTTTAGGCTCAGCATTTTATGTTTTTTGTTTGTTTGTTTTGTTTTGTTTTTGATACACTCCTTCAGATCAGCCCTGCGTTAGGGAACAGAAAGGATGGGAAGTGGGGCTAGGCCGTCCTCACGGGGCTGAGTGAGAGGGTCAATTAGAGTGCTCCTTTCCACGCCGGGGCCAGATATAGCTCCTGAGGGCCCCCGGGACAGTGGCATGGGGGATCCCTGAGGAGATCAGGAGAGCCAGATAATGAGTGGAGTTAATCAAAAGGCAGCAAGCCCCCTGAGCCCGTGGTTTGTCCGGAACGAAGATCGTGCGGGGGCGGGGCCTGGGAACCCTCCCTTCCCCCCAGCAACTTGCGGGGGGTGAGGCATGGAGGCAGGCCAGGCGTGACCTAGAGGTTGAGGGGCCAGAGAGAGCTGGGGTGGGTTGGAGAAAGGAGGGGTCGGGGCGGGGGGCAGGAAGTGGGGTAGGGAATGAGGTACAGCGTTGGGTGCGACGAGCTTGTCCCGGGTCTGGTCAGACCAGAGGGAGCTGCAGCAGGGTCACCACATTGCACTCTGGGGGTGGAGGTGGGAGCCGTGCCTGTCATATTCTATGTGAATGGCGCCCCCTGGAGTTCATGCCATGCAGCGATTTTGTGTGTGTGTGTGTGTGTGTGTGTGTGTGTGTGTGTGTGTGTGTGTGTATGTGTGTGCGCGCGCGCGCGCGCGCGCGGGATGATGCCACCCTAGATCCCGCCTCCCTTCCCTGCCTGCCCTTGCATGGGTCAAAAAGAGGTGATGGCTAAAGGAAAAAGAATTTGCTGAGGAGGTTAAACAGAAAGGGAGCAAAGAGAATCACCCGCCCTGTCCCTGGGTCCAGCTGGTCCCTCCCCTCCGGTGACCTCAGCTTCACCCCCTCTTCCCTTTCCCTCCCTTCCCCTTCTTTCCCCTCACTGCCCAGACTGTCCTTTCAAGCTCGAGAACATTTGATCCTGCTTCCGAAGAGCTGCCCCAGAGACGGCGAGGAGCACCAGCTCAGCGTAACCTGATGCCTTCCATGGGGCTGCTGGGGCCCTGCGGGCAGATGCCAGAGGGCAGAGCCATCCTCTGCCTGGCAGAGCCCCACACCTTCCAGAAACGTACCTGACCCAGACCGCCCCTCCTAGAAGGCATCCCAGGATGAGGTAGCAGTTGGGGTCACTTCCCCCTGCCACTTATTTACACAGGATTTCCCAGAACATTCTACCCCTCACTCGCCTACTTCTGTTCCCCAGGAATTTGCTTCCTCTCAGCCTGTACATATGCAAACACTGTTTGTATATTTATTATTTCTATTTGTCCCTAACCCCTAATTTGGGACTCCCTTATCCTGATAATTCAGGTTTTGCTCAGAGTTGACTTTTGTTTGAGTCAGGGTAATCCAACTCAATTCATTTTAATGAGCAGACATTGAATGGCTACCATGTGCTCAGCCCTGCACTGGGTGCTGTGGGACACCACCCTGACTGTGAGCTTACAGCACACTTGGAAACAGAACACACTGCACAGATGTCACTCTAAGCCTGGGGTGGGGGTGATATCCATCAGACTGGACTAACAGGTGGGCCTTCATATCTCCAGGTGCTCTGCAGTCCCCTTGACCACATCTGTCTCCCTAGGGTGGCCAGTGGTGTGGGGTGAGGAGGGGGTTTCTTGCTGGAGTGGGGTCTCTCCCCCAGAGAGAGTGGATTCTCTTCCCCGTGGGCACTGGTTGCTCCATTGCTAGCTTCACAGCCTTGCCTTCAAACAGGCCTGGTTTCTAGGAGCCCAGAGAGACCTTTGCATGAGGGCAAAATACCCAAATAAAACACCAGGCTGCTGCTTCCCTTGGTCACAGTTGAAACTTGGAAGGCTGCAAGCAACCAGGCTTAAAGAGTAAGAAACCATATTGCCATAGGAGCCAAGGAGTCAGAGTAAAAGGTTCCATGCCTTCTCCGTTCCTCGTCCCTTTAGCCCTTACCCAGGTAGTAAACACTTCATTACTGTTGCAGTGTACTGGTTCCTAGATCTGTATCCTGGCTCCATTTTCATACCAGGATCTATAACTCTATAACAGTATTCTCTTCACTGCAGTTGGGAGCCTTGAGGACAAGGCTGGGTCCCCCACGGAGACTGGGGCTCCCCAAAGGCAGGGCTATGTTGTTAGTTAGTGGATGTCTCCATCAGGGTGCCCAGTACAATGTAGGTAAAATGCCTGACTCCATAAATATTTATTTAATTAACAAATAAATAGCCAAGAGAACCTGACTTTTCCAGCAGGTCACCTTTCCCCAGACCCCCCATAACAGGGAAACAGAGCTGGGTAAGAATCAGTGCTCCCTATACCTGTTCAGAGTGCGAAGACCATGTGCTTTCCAAGCTGGTGTTAAAACCAAATTACTTTTGATCCACTGAACTGCCAGCCTAAAAGTTAAACAAAACTTCCCCTGTTCCAACATTAGTGTGGACAAAGGGAGCTTGGGACAGCCCTGGTGACCCTACTTGGGAAATGGTGGCATCCAGATATCAGGCCTCGGACACAGCTCATAAGGCTTTGGGGTCTGGGCTGGGGGATCTTAGAACCAGTCTAGGCACATCTGCTCATTGTGGAAATGAGAATACAGAGTGCAGAGAGAAAAGATCATACAGTGAGGCAGGGCGCAATTGTGACCAAGTGGCCAGAAAGCGGGAGGGAATCCTGTATCTTTTGTATCCCCTACCCCCATCATTCTAGGACTGGTATTTTCAGTAACTCACTGTTCAGCCAGTCAGTGAATGTTTCTTTGTCTCAGTTTTCACATCTGTACAACGGAGGGGGCGACCTGTCTTAACCTACCTCACGGGGATATTTTAAGGACCAAGTAGGATAGCGGGTGCGGAGGTCCTTGGAAAGTTCAAAGCTGAGGGCATCTTTGGTGACAGTTGTAAAATAACTTAAAGAGAATCCAAGTGGATTGGCCTTTCAAAGTGAGCGTGGTTCCCAGACTTACAATGTAGCCCCATCAATATTCGCATGATAAGCATTTATTGAGCAGCCACTGAGTGCCAGGTGCTAGGGATACTATAGCACACCTTCAGTCGATTTCGTACACAGACCCAGAGCTTGCTACATTATAGTCAGATCCAGATCCTGTCCCTCCTCCGTTCAAACCCTGCCATAGTTCCCATTTTACTCCAAGTAAAACCCAACATCCCGCAATGACTCTAGGACCCAAATGACCTGCCCTCTTAACATCCGATCTCAGCTCCTACTACTCCCCTCTCACCTACCCAGATGCGGCCAGACACCCCTCACCATGGCAGGGCCTTTGCACTTGCTGCCCTCCTCCCCGCAATGCTCTTTCCCAGATATTGACGTTGTCCGATCCCTCTTTTTTTGAATGTCAAGACTCGGATGTCAGGGGGATCTTCTCTGGGCATCCTCTCTAAGATTTCAGCCCTCACATTTTCTCCTCCTCCTCCTAGCTTTAATATTTCCTTTACCAATCTAAATACTATTTATTTTCCTTATTTACTTAGTCTGTTGTCTGTCTGTTCACTAGAACGTAACTGCCAAAAGGGCAGGGGCTCTTGTCTGTTTTGCTCACATCGAAATCTGCAGTGCCTAGAGCAGCACCTGGCACGTAGCAGGAGCCCATTAGATAGTTGTTAAATGAATGGATGGTGAACATACAGACAGGGTCCCTGCTCTCCTAAAGCCAGCATTCCACCAGGGGAGAGCCCGCTGAGGGTATGGATGAGGAGGGAAGGGACAGTCTACAGATCCCAGGCCACAGAAGTCACTGAGGCCCCTCCCCTCCGAAGACGTCATCACGGATTGCATTATCACTAGTCTTGAGCAGCAGCACGATTTATAACAGGAGTTAACTGCTTACTAATTAGCAGCTGAAAAAATTAATTGGCTCTTTGTTAGAGCCCGATTTAATAACCCGATCTTTCAGCGGGGTCGTAACTCTCCCCGTTGTTCATCCCCTCCCAGCCAGCTTTCCCCACCTGACCAGAAGGTGTCTTGCCCTCAGATTGAATCGATGCCTGCCACTGTATGATTTTCAGAGACAATTTCTCTTGCAAGGCAAAGACAACATCCCCTGAAAGACTCTTTCTTTCTCCCTCCCTCTCCTCTTCCAGTCCCCGACTTGCTGGAGGTGAGTGAGCAAGAGGCAGAGGAGATGGGGGAGCTTTCTAGTAACACTCTCACAGCAAAAGCCTCCAGCTGCCCTGCCGCACCAAGGCCCGGAGCTCCTGGTTCCCTGGCCTATCACCCTCCTCCCCTGCCTCAGTCAGCAGCTAGTTCCTTCCTGAGGCCTCCTGGAGCCCAAGGGCTGGGTTTTCTCCAGGAAAAATAATGGCATTTTTCTTGGAGCATCTTGGGTGGAACACAAGAATTGGCAGTTGGGTGCTGACCACTGAGCCTCCAGGCCTCAGACCTCAGCGTGCTCAGGTCCAGTGGCCTAGCTCTCTGCCTCACCCCTCAACTGCCCAATCTAGGGCTCAGAGAGTTGTTCTCTGTATGTGGAGAGAAAAGAAAACATTTCTTGTAAAAACCACTTATTAGGCACGTAAGCCCTTCGATCGCTTCAGTAGAGAACAGTGGGAAAGAGCAAGGCCTCAGGCCAGGCTGCCTAGGTCAGAGCCCAGCGAGGCCTTTAGCAGTGGCATGAGTCACTAAGTCTTTGCCATTCTGACAGTAACAACCCTATCTCGCATAGTTGTTATGGAGATTAAATAGTTAATATACCTGGCGGGCTTAGAACAGTGCCTCTGGCATGTGGTGTCAGCTATTATTATATATTCCAACCACTCTGAGAAGTTTGGATCTTACTGACTTTACAGCTGGGGAAACTGAGGCCTAGAGAGGTTAGGACTGGCAGACAGGACTGATGGCTCCCAAAGCTAGTGCTCTTTTCCTTCTCTTCGTTGCCTCCCATTGTCAGACAGGGCTCCGGCAGAGGCAGCAGGCGGGGCACACTTGGGGGATGAGATGACTGAATTTACAGACACAGCAAACAGGCTGTCAAGGTATTTACACTGCATACAATTAGCTGCAGCATATTCACAAGTGGATTAGCTTCAGCAAATGTTCAATCCCAGCTTGGCTGCAATTTGGTCTTCTGCTCTCCCTTCTCCCCAGTCCCTCCCCAGCGGGAGTCTTCTTTCTCCTTCCGGCCAGTGTAGATGTTCTGCAATGACAAACTCAAGAGAATGTCAGCTGAGTCAGTGGGGTTCCCTGTCCTCTCCAATGCACCCCAAAGCCAAAGAAGAGCAATTAACTGCTGTTTGGGGTTGGACTAGCTAACTGGGAAAAGGCAGTTTCCTATGACATGGATAAGGGCTCGTTCAACTCAGAATGGGCGAAGCCAAGGAGGGTGGCAATCACTGTGATCACTCCCTGAAAACTTCCTGGAAGAGGTGGGCATTTCTAGGAATTTTTAAATAATGGGAAGAAGATGAAAATAAAAGAAGCTACTGATCATTACATTGTTAGTTGGTGCCACTTCCTTTTCAGACTGGGTGGGGAAGGTGGGTGGGAAGAAGCCGTATTCGTCTGTATCTCTGTGGAGGCAGAAAATGCATTTTTCTCTCCCATAATGATTTCCCAGGGGTGGGGAGTAGAAAGGATGGCTGCACTGAGGGTATTCTAGGTCCGTTGTATCTGGCCTATGATGGGCATCATTCATTCATTCATTCATTTAACAAATCTTCAGCTGGCATCTGATGGGTATGGGTCCCCTTATCCAACCTTGGACTCACAGGAAAGGATGGGGAGAGGAAAAGGGGGAGGGGATGAAGGAGGTGCAGTTAAGTAGCGGTGATTGCGGTTAATTGCACCTCCAGCAACGGAGAATAGGATTCTTCAGATTTTTTCGGACTTCTCGCAATGGACAGAAAGGGAAGCTTATGTTTCAGCTGATGGTACCCCTCCCGTGCCGCCTTGAATTTTTCCCGATATCTCCCACTCCTGCCCCCGCATTTGGGGGCACGAACTTCCGTGGGAGTCAGCCCCTGGACAGTCAGGAGAGAAGGGGTCCAGCAGAAAATAGGCCTGGGGAAGGAGTGGCAATTATTATTATTTTAAACAATTTACATACGAAAATATTAATTTTTTTGGTGTACAGTTCTTTGAGTTTTGACAAATACAGAGTCACAGCCAAGCATCACAGCCAAGATACTGAATAGTTCTGGGGGTTGGGGGTCGGAGGGTTGTTAACCTCCACGATTGTTAGCTGCTGCCGTTGTCCGCGCTCCCACCAGTCGCCCTAATACAACACCTGCGCACAGACCGAGATAAATAACGGCGACAGGTGGAGCAGGTGAGATTATCAGGACCCGGGTAGGGGGACACGGTAGAAGACCAGGGGGTGGCCTGCCTCCCGCCTCGCTTCCTGGTCTACACTCCTCCGCGCCGGCGTCTGGGAGGAGCTCTCTCCCCACCCCGGCTCCGGGAGGGCCCGGTTGAAGTAGCCGAGTCCCGGAGTGCCAGACCCCAGCAACCGGAGCGGGCCCCGGGCTCAGCTGCCGGAAGGGAGTGAGCCCCTTGGGCGGTTGGGGACGTCTGAGGTCCTGAGGGGAGGCTGGATGGTGAAAGGGGAGAGCTGGGGAGCATGGGGGATGGCCCTGGGTAGCTCTAGGGTTGGGGTTCTGCGGACAAACCTGTTGGCAACCTGTGGGCCGAGGCAAGGGCAAAAGCTCTAAGCATGCCCTCTCAGCCAGCGGCTCAGTCAGCGGCCAGGCGGCAGCCCCACGCCCTACGCGTGGAGAGGCTGAAGCGGCCTGGGAAGGGGCGGGGGCTCGGCCGGGGGCGGAGGGACTCCGGGGCCGCACACAGAGCCCTGCAGATCGACAGCAGGAAGCTGGTTCGCGCGCCAGCAGAAGAACCGCGGGCGTCCCGGCCTTTCCCTCCGACCCCCGCTTCAGTATATCTCCCAAAAGTGCAAAACATGTACAAAGTGTGCAGTGCCCCGCAAGCTTGGGTCCTCGGGGCGAGCGGCCGTTCTTGCCCAGCGAGCGCACTGGGATCGGTGCACCCGGCTTGGGGAGCCGGTCTGGGTTTGCAAGGGCGGGCGGAGAGCGAGTGTGCGAGCGCGCGGCTACCGAGCCCGCGCCGAAACCCACGTCCCTCCGCCACTGTCCTCGGGATAGATGGATCCATTTCTGCTTTCTGACATTTTCCCGCCGGGAGTGGGGGTGGGGGGACGGAGAGAGGGAGAGATGGAGGAGGGGCAGAGAGGGGGGCGTACAGAGAGAGAGAGAGAGAGAGAGAGAGAGAAAGAGAGAGAGAGCGAGAGCAG
>PVJD01012197.1:0-41220 GCA_004026545.1 Mormoops blainvillei
AGTTTGCCTAAAATGGGAGACAAAGAAAGAACCAGCAATCGAAAGGAACAGAAGACTCCCCACTAAAAGAGCTGAATGAAACACAGGCAAGCAAACTATCTGATACAGAATTTAAAAGAATGGTGATAAGGATGCTCAAGGAACTTGACAGATAACTACAAGGAACTGAATGAGAACTACAACAGTATGAAAAAGGGAACCTGGAGAAGGAATATACCATGCAAATTCAAGAAGCACAGCGAGTCCCAATCAAGATGAACCCAAAGAGGCCTACTCCACGACACATCATAATTAAAATGGTAAGTTTAAAAGACAACGAGAGAATCTTAAAAGCAGCAAGGGAGAACAGGAAGTAACATACAAGGGTGTAAAGATAAGGCTAGCAGCTGATTTCTCAACAAACACTACAACACTAAAAGCCAGAAGGGAATGGCAAGAAATATTCCAAGTAATGAAAAGTAAAGTCCTGCAATTAAGACTACTCTACCCAGTAAGGCTCTCAATTAAATTGGAAGGACGAATAAGGAGTTTCCAAGACAAAAGAAGGCTAAAAGAATACATGTCTACCAAACCAGCACTGCAAGAGATGCTAAACGGACCCTATAAGAACAGGAAGAAAAAGAGAGAGAGATAGGAACACAGGTACAAAGAGGGAAACATGAATAAGTATCTATCGATAAAAGTCTTAAAAGTAAATGGATTAAATGCTCCAATCAAAGACAAAGAGTAGCTGAATGCAAAAGAAAACATGACCCACACATATGCTGCCTACAGGAGACCCACCTCAGAAACAAAGACCTACATGGGCTGAGAGTGAAGGGTTGGAAAAAAATATTCCAGGCAAATGAACAGGGGAAAAAAAGCGGGGATAGCAATACTTATATTAGACAAAATAGACTTCAAAACAAAAGCCATACAAAGAGATACTGAAGGACACTACATAGTACTCAAAGGAAGAATCCATCAAGAAGACATAAGCATTGTAAATATATATGCACCCAACATAGGAGCATCCAAATATATAAGGAAAATCTTGCAGGAATTCAAGAAAGATATACACAGCAACACATTTATATTAGGGGACTAATATAAGTCCCTTACTATCAATAATGGAGATCTTCAAAACAAAATATCAACACGGATATTGTGGCAGTGAACAATGTCCTAGATCAAATGGACTTAACAGATATATACAGAACTTTCATCTCAATGAAGTAAAATACACATTCTTTTCAAATGGACATGGAACATTTTCAAAGACAGACCACATGATAGGAGACAAAACAAGCCTCAACAAATTCAAGAAAACTGAAATCATATCAAGCAGTTTCCCAGACCACAAGGGCCTGAAACTAGAAACAACCCCCAAGGAAAAAACTCAGAAACACTCAAACTCATGGAGATTGTACTGCATGCTACTTAACAATGAATGGTTAACAATGAGATCAAGCAAGAAATCAAAAACTTTCTGCAAACAAATGACAATGAACACAAAACTCTCCAAAACTTATGGGACACAGCAAAGGAAGTTCTGAGGGGGAAGTTCATAGTGACAGGCCTACCTGAAAAGATAGAAACATTTCAAATAATGACCTAACCCTACATTTACAGGAACTGGCGGAACACCAACAAACAAAGCCCAGAGCGAGTAGAAGGAGGGAAATAACCAAGATTAGAGCAGAATTAAATGACTTAGAGACTAAGAGAAGAATTCAAAGGATCAATAAATCCAGGAGCTGGTTCTCCAAAGCAATAAACAAAACTGACAAGCCTTTAAGCAGACTTGTCAAGAAAAGAAGGGAGAGGACGCAAATAAATAAAATCAGAAATGACAGAGGAGAGATCACAACTGAAACCACAGAAATATTCATCGGTTGTAAGAAATTACTACAAAGAACTATATGCCAAGAAATTTGAAACCTGGGTGAAATGGAAAAATTCCTGGAAAATATAATCCTCCAAAACTGAATGAAGAAGAAGCAGGAAGCCTGAACAGACTGATAACAGCTGGGGAAATCAAATCAGTAATCAAAAAACTCCCAGCACACAAAAGCCCCAGACAGAACTGTTTACCAGGGGAATTCTACAAAGCATTTAAGGAAGAGCTAACCCCTATCCTTCTCAGACTATTCCAAAAAATCCAGGAAGAGGGAGGACTCCCAAACTCTTTTTATGAAGCCAGCATCATCCTAATCCCAAGCCAGATAAAGACACCACAAGGAAAGAAAACTACAAGCCAATATTGCTGACAAACACAGACACTAAAATTCTCAACAAAATATTGGCAACCACATCCAGCAACACATTAAAAAGATCATCCACCATGATCAAGTGGGATTCATGCCCTGCATGGATGCAAGGATGGTACAGTATTCACAAATCAATAAACATAATACATCACATAAACAAAAGACAAAAATCATGTGATCATATCAATAGATTCAGAAAAAGCATTTGACAAACTACAGCACAAATTTATAATCAAAACACTCAGCAAAGTGGGAGTAAAGGGAACATACCTCAAAATAATAAAGGTCATATACGAGAAACCTACAGCCAACCTCATACTCAATGGGCAAAAATTAAAAGCTTTCCCACTATCATCAGGAACAAGACAAGGGTATCAGCTTTCACCACTGCTATTCAAAACTGTACTGGAGGTCCTAGCCACAGCAATTGGACAAGAAAAAGAAATAAAAGGCATCTAAATAGGAAAGGAGGAAAAAAACTGTCATTGTTGGCAGATGACAGGATATGGTGTACACAGAAAGCTCTATGGACACCACCAAAAACCTACTTGACCTAATAAGTGAATTCAGCAAAGCAGCAGATACAAAGTAAACATCCAAAAATCAAAGGCGCTTTTGTACACCAAAAATGAAATATCAGAATCAGAAATCAGGAAAAAAACCCCATTTGCTATAGCAACAAGAAAAATAAAGTACCTAGGAATAAACCTTACCAAGGAGGTAAAAGACCTGTACTCAGAAAACTACACAACACTGAGGAAAGAAATTAAGGAAGACACAAATAAATGGAAGCATATACTGTGTTCATGAAAGAACTGACATCATTAAAATGTCCATACTACCCAAAACAATTTATACATTCAATGCAATCCCTATTAAAATACCAATGACATATTTCACATATATAAAACAAACATTTCAAAAATTTGTATGGAATCATAAATGATCCTAAATAGCCCTAACAATACTGAGAAAGAAGAACAAAGTAGGAGGGATCACAATACCCGATATCAAACCGCATTACAAGGCCACTGTAATCAAAACAGTGTGGTACTGGCATAAGAACAGACACATAGATCCATGGAACAGAAGAGAGCCCAGAAATGAACCCATGTCTCTATGGTCAATTAATTTTCAATATAGGGGGCAGTTGCATGAAATGAAGTAAAAATAGCCTCTCCACCAACTGGTGTTGGGATATCTGGACAACTACATGTAAAAAATGAAACTCAACCACCAAGTTATACCATACACACAAAAAAACTCAAGGTCGATAAAAGACTGAAATATAAGTTGTGACACCATAAAAGTCCTAGAAGAGAACATAGGCAGGAAAACTTCAGATATTCCATGCAGCAATATTTTCACTGATATGTTCCCTAGAGCAAGGGACATAAAGGAAAGAATAAACAAATGGCACTTCATAAAAATAAGAAGCTTCTGCACAGCTAAAGAAAACATCAGCAAAATGAAAAGGGAACCAACCGTATGGGAAAATATATTTGCCAATGATACCTCAGACAAGGGCTTGATCTCCAAAATACATAATGAACTCACACGGTTCCACTTCAAGAAGACAAACAATCCAGTTAAAAAAATGGGCAAAGAACCTGACGAGACGTTTCTCCAAGGAGGACATATGGAGGGCCCAGAGACATATGAAAGGATGCTCAGCATCACTAGCCTTCAGAGAGATGCAAATGAAAACGCCAATGAGATACCACTTCACACCAGTCAGGAGGGCCATCATAAACAAATCAACAAACAAGCATTGGTGAGGCTGTGGAGGAAATGGAATTCTAGCACACTTTTGGTGGGAATTCAGACTGGTGCAGCTACCATGGAAAACAGTATGGAATTTCCTCAAAAAATGAAAAATGGAACTGCCTTTTGGCCTGGGTTATTCCACTGTTGTGATTATACCCTAAAAATCCAGAAACACCAGTTCAAAAGAACCTATGCACCCCAATGTTCGTATCAGCAAAATTTACAATAGCCAAGTGCTGGAAGCAACCTAAGTGCCCCTCAATAAATGAGGGGATAAAAAAACTGTGGTACATTTACACAATGGAATACTATGCAGAAGGAAGAAGGAGTTCCTACCTGTTGCAACACCATGGATGGAACTGGATAGCATTAAGCTAAGTGAAATAAGCTAGGTGGTGAAAGACAAGTATCATATGATCTTACCTATATGTGGAACCTAATCAACAAATCAAACAAGCAAGCAAGCATAACCAGAGACATTGAAATAAAGAACAAACTGAGAGTATCCAGAAGGGATGGGGATGGGGATTGGGAATAATGGGGGAAAGAAAGGGAAAGTTTGTCAGGATCATATATAAGGGAGCGATGGACAAAGCTGAAGGCGGGTAGAATGGACAGTGGGAAGTAGGGGTGGGTGTGGTGGGGGACAGTGGTGGAGGGAAAATGGAGACAACTGTACTTGAACAACTGTACAAAAAAATAAAGAAAAAATAATTTAAAAAGAGGAAAAAAACAAAATGTTATGTATAACTGTGTGCTACAGATTAGATTAACTTGGTAGTATGAATAAATTCCTAAGATACAAACAACTCTGGAAATTGATAAGATAAAGCAGAAAATCTAAATAAGCCTATAAGTGATTGAATCAGTACTTTTTAAATTTCCCAGTTAGACAAGAAAATTAAATAAAAGGTAGCTGGTTTTGGAAAAAGTAAAATTCTCTCTCATGGTATATGACATGATCTTGTACAGCTTGTATATACTAAGAACTATAAAATGTTGTTGAAAGAAATTAGAAACAAAAAAATTAGAAAGACAGCCCATATTCATGAATCAGAATACTATATTGTTAAAATGGCAAATCTCCAAATCTAGGGATTTAATACAATCCCTATTAAAATCCCAGCAGCCTTTTCTGCAGATATTAAAAAACTGATTCTAAAATGCAAAGAACTCACAATAGCCAAAATGACCTTGGGAAAAAAAATTAGAAAATTCACACATCTCCATTTCAAAACTCATTACAAAGCCTTAAATGATGTGCCTCAGTTGTTTTGGTGTCATCCCACAAAGCAAAAGATCACCAGTTTGATTCCTGGTCAGTGAACATGGCTTGGCTGCAGGGTTGGTTCCCAGTGGGGCGTGTATGAGAGGCAACCAATTGTTTTTTTTTCACACCGATGTTTCTCTCCCTCTCTTTCTCCCTTTCTTCCCTTCTCTCTAAAAATAAATAAATAAAACTAAAAAGCTACAGTAAATAGGAGTGTGGTACTGGTCTAATAAAAGAAACACAGATCAATGAAACAGAACACCTTCACATTTAGGAGTAATTGATCTTCAACAAAGGTGCGAAGACCATTTAAAAGGGAAAGAGAGGTCTTTTCAACAAATGGTGCTGGGACAACTGGTTATCTTCTCAAAGAATAATACTGACACCCTCCCAGCATACACAAAAATTAACTCAAAATGAATCAAAGATGTAAATATAAGAGTTTAAAACTTTGAAAGTCTTAGAAGAAAAGATAAGATCAAACCTTTGTGCCCTGGATTAAACAATGATTTCTTAGGTAGAGCACCAAAAGCACATGCACCAAAAGAAAGAAAAAAAAAGAGGTAAATTACACTTCCTCAAGTTTGAAACGTTTGTGTTTCAAAGGACATTATCCAGAAAGTGAAAAGACAACACATGGAATGAATGAACACCACTTATTTGCCAATAACATATTTGATAAGGGACTCATATCCAGGCTATATAAAGAACTCTTAGAACAAAAAGACAAGCAAATTTTAAAAATAGTCAAAAAATTTGAATAGACATTTCTCCAAAGAGGGTATACAGATAGCCAATAACCACATAAAAAACTTCCTTAACATCACTGTCATTGGGTCAGGAATGGAAAATGGTCAGTCACTTTTGAGAACAGCTCCGCAATCCCTCAAGAGGCCAAACACATGAATTATCATATGATCTAACAATTCCACTCGTAAGTATATACCCAAGAGAAATAAAGGCATATCTACAAAACCTTGTACGTGAATGTTCATAGTTGCATTAATCAGAAAAAAGTAGAAACACCAAAATATCTATCAATGAAGGGATAAATGACATAGTATATCCATACTATGGAATATTTATCTGGCAATAAAAAGAAATTAAGTATAAATGCATGCTACAACAAGGATAAATCTTGAAAATAAGTGAAAGAAGGCAGTCATAAAAATATATGATTCTATGTACATGAAATGTCAGAACAGACAAATGCATAGAGATAGAAAGTAGATTAGTGGTGGCCAGGAGGAATGGGATGTGATTATGAATGGATGTGGAGTTTCTTTAAGGGGTGACAGAAACATTCTAAAATTAGCTAGTGATGGTTGCACAACTTTGTGAATTTATTAAAATTACTGAACTGTACATTTTAAAAGCATGAATTTTATGGCATATGAATTAGATCTCAATAAAGCTATTATTTTAAAAAACAAAATTATGCCTGAATATTGATGTATCAAAGGCTTGCCTACACTGTGATCCAGTCTGTTTTGTCAGAGACTATGACCACTACATCTAAAGCAAGTTCTACACATGATTAGATACTAGGAAGCAAAAATATTCTTACCTCTTCTAAGTAAATATTATCCAGATCATATGGTGTTCTGACAGATTCTACCATCCAACTCTCAGGTGTGTTTAAATTCAGAGTGAACAGAGGAGACTGAGGCATATCCAAAAATTTGGCTATTGGACCCTTTGCAAAACTATTATCTGAAGTGAAAGAAATCTCTGGTTCTAGAACATAACGGTAAAAGCTGAAATTAAAAAGAAAAATGTTAGGGTTTTTTGTGTGTGTGTGTTTTTTTCAACACAACCACAGTCCTTGAGATTACAGGCCTCCATAGAGGTAAACAACTGGCTGATAACAAACTAGATTTGGGAGGATTTCCTTCCATATTGGGAAAGTGTTTCTAAAACCATCTCTTGACCTAACTAAACCTCCTGTGGTTGTTGCAGATACAAGAGGAGAGCCAGAGGGACAGGACTGAGAGGAAGGGCACCCTTCCTGTATTGCTGTGGGTGGGTGCTATTGGGGTCGCAGGCATTTCCTAAGTATTCACCTCCCTTTGGTGAGAAAAACTCATTTTTCTCTTACAAAGTTCTAAATGGTGACTGGGTTCTCAGGTGACTCCTGAAAACACTATGTAATAGTTTAAACATTTCTCCTGTACAAGGACAATGGTGGAAGCTGGAAACTCTTTGGTCCCTTTCAAACACTGTTTAAATTCACTGAGAATCTAACCTATGGACCACAGTACATTTGGAAATCTGTAGTTTCCCATAGCTCCAACATGTGCTATCTATCACTACTAACTGCTTTTTATAGCTTTTTTCATAAATGACCATTTGAGAGCTCAGAGAATAAGCCTGCCCTCTTTTTCAAGATACATGCTAATGGGCCTCAGCAAGTTTCCATACATACATATTCCCACTTGAAATAACTGCTATTCTTTTAAGATAAAAAAGTACAGACTAGTCTTTCCTCACCACAGCACATTTTAACTAATGTGGTCATTTTAATAGCTACACTGATCCAAAAGTTCTAGAATTAGGGAACTATATAATTCTGACCAAACAGAAAGAAAAGTACAAGTGCAAGGAGCTTGGATTAATGCTACCTAAACACTTCCATGCCCACAGTAAGCTCTCAGAACTCCTGATTAGAGCAGAAATTAGCAAAATTAAACATTCAGTAAATGATCTTTTCAAATATGATGACCCATCTATTAACCCAGCTTTCAGATTTTTTTCAAACTGTTGATTTCTTACACAGTTATTTTACCTTTTCAAAGGCATGTCAGAAAGTTTAGACTGGCAGTTCATAAATACTCTTAAATTCATGTTGATCAGCTGAGTTAACACCTAGAAGAGCAAACCAGATGACAAAACATAAATTTATCATTCAATACTAACTTAACAGAGAGAACTTTTCTTAATACATGAAGATACATACTCTAGTGCACAATCTAAATCACATACATATCACTTGGCCAAAACATGGCAAGTAAGCCATTGTAGCTCACTGACCCTCACTTATGTGGTGAAGCAGCAGACAGATAATGGGGAGCTGTCTACATGAGGAAAAGTTGAAAGATTCATCAGTGCAGCTTACATACTATGGTATGAAAGCAAACACACATATAAATACCCACAAAAAAGGTTAGTTAATATACTTCATTAAAACTTTTGTCTTTAAAAAAGATACAATGCAAAACCAAAAGTTGAAGCAACTGTGTTTTAGGCAGAGCTCTTTCAATTTTCTCAAAATTATAATCTTATACATATCTAAAAAGACATGTTACTTATAAAAGGAAAATGATAAAGCAGAATTCTTTTACCTTTCAACCTCTTCGCCATTATAAATTAAAATATGGAATAAATCAACTTAATTCAAATGCATTTTGCTCTAAATAAGGATTTTTTTTTCATTATATGAGCTAACCAGGCAAACCTGTACCAACTAAGGTTATAAAGCTGTTTTCAGAGCCATTACCAATCTTTATGAAGACATTAGCTCTCCCAAGATGCCTTACAGGGTTTTTCAATGCCCTCTGAAGATAACTAAGGGGACACTGGTGATGTCAGAATCACAAGGCATGTGATCACTTCAGATAAAGATGACGTATATTGCCTCTGCAGCTGTCCCTACCAAGAGCAATGGGGCAAGTCTCTGTGATTCTCTGGTGACAGGGTCAATGACAGCCACGACATCAAAGTACGTCTCTCCTTCTTTTGGTCTCAGTTTAATTGCACTACACAGAACAAAAGATAGAACATTAATCTGGAGGAAAACAAGAAACAAAGTTAATTTGTTTTTGCTGCAATGGGGGAGAGTACAGTCCAATATAACCTATCAGTCCCCTTAGAATTTCAAAATAAACTTTAGTTTTAGAATAATAAGGCTATATGGTGCTCAACTATGTGATTACAGTTCACAAAACCCTTTATTGACTCAGGTTCACTGAAAATGGATTGAAAGATATGTGTTAAGAGAGGAAAACCACCTTCAAATTGTATGTGGCCAAAAACTGCTAAAAGCTTGTGATGTTTGTCTTTGACATTTACAGAATATTATGCAAATTTTTATTTCTTGGCAAAGAAGGTATGATGAGAGATAAAAATGATTTTTTACATAATAAAAAGAATTTAAGAAAATTACAGAATACTTGCAAAAGATAGAAAAGGAAAATAAATAATCATTAAATTGCACCATCCCAACTCAACTACTTTGTGTCATATCCTATGTAGTCCTTCTCACATGCCTGTATAAAAACCAGCTGTACCTACAGAGTACTAAATTTCCTTCCTACCCCCACCACTTCATCATAAATATTTTTCCATGTTGTTACACATTAAATATCCCAAATAAGAAGTAATCATCTATTTACCAAGTGAATTTGCCATAGCTTACTTAAGCTATTCTTATTGCTGGGCATGTATGTAACTTTCAATCTCTAAAATAACTTGCTACATCAGCTGTTTTCATACTTGGAACTTCCTTAAGAGTCAACGAAGTCCAAGACACGAGATTACTGTGTCACAGAATACAAATATTTTTGTGTCTAATATGTACTGTCAACCATGTTTCCTGAAGAACTAAACAAATTTATAAGGTCAAAAAATGAACTTTATATCTTGTCAACATTAAGTTACACATATTTTATCTGTTCTTAATATGAGAAGAACAACAGTAGTTAGGTTTCAGTGTGCGCTTCTAGGATTTCTGGAGAGAAATGCATTTTCCCATGTGTAGTAATACACTTTAAAGGACTTAAAAATATATCCAATTTTCTAAAAACATTATACCTTAAATCAATGTTTACGTTTGTTCACTCTGAACAATACTTTAATGTAGTTTCAATGCTAACCACTACTTTTGTGCAAGAACAAAACAGAAGCCCCAGCTGGTGTAGCTCAGTGGATTGAGCGCTGGCCTGTGAACTAAGGGGTCATTGGTGCGATTCCCCAGTCAAGGGCATATGCCTGGGCTGCAGGTTAGGTCCCCAGTAGGGGGCGTGCAAGAGGCAACCACACATTGGTATTTCCCTCTCTTTCTCCCTGCCTTCCCCTCTGTCTAAAAATAAAATAGATAAAATTTTAAAAATTTTAAAAAAAGACCAAAACAGAACATAACTGATAAAAACTGGGTAACTATAATTTAAATGGTGATGAGGTGCTTTGGGAATAACCATCAGAACGGCTTTGTGATGACACCTCAGCAGACGCTTCTACTCTGGTATTTACTGCAATACAACATAATGTTTTTATTCTAACACAACTGTTCTCAAAGTGTAGATCCAAATCAGTTGCATCTGTTTCACCTGGGAATTTGTAAAAATAAACTGTTAGGTCCCCACCCAGACTGACTGAATCAGAAACTCTGGGATAAGTCTGGCCATCTGCATTTTAATAAACTCTCTAAGTAAAAATACAAGAACAACTGCCCTTAGGTAATTTGGACTTCTGCATGACTCTAGAATTCTAGAAGGAAAAGCACGTAAGAGAATAACATGGTACAAAATCTCACAAAGGGAACAAGTAGAGTCCCAAAGACTCCTCTAAGTCAGGCCTGCCCAGGTCAACACCTGGAACCCTGGCACTTTGGGGCAGAGTTCTGTTTGACATGTTCATGCTCTGAGGCAGTATTCTAGGTGATCCCCAACTGGCAAACCCAGAAACTAACCATGGAGGTCTTTGAATCACCTCCAATCTCTATGAAAAAAAAAAAAGAGGGCAAGACAAAAACCAAGAAAAGAAGAATATTGGTGTGGAAATGGAGAATAATATACACTAACATGTGTAAATATATCATGTTTAAATATACTCGCAGTATTGGTCAGAAAAAAGACCATAATAATAAGGCCAAAAGTGACAAAGAAAGGAGCAGTATTTGGGGCTCATACACATTTTTGTGAGGTGAGTAGAGCAAATGTCAAAGAATACAGTGCTTCGCCAAAGTTAATAGACACAGGAATCACCTGGGGCGGGGGGGCACCTCTTACAATGGAGACGCTGATTCGGGAAGTGTGGGGTGGGGTCAGAGACTGCATTTCCACAATCTCCCAAATGATACCAAAAAAAAGGGACCATAGTTTTAGGGCAAGGGTATGCATACCAATAATTCAGACCTGAATAAATAAGTAATTTCTGATATAAATCAAGCAAATACTCATTTAACCTAATACAATGCCAATAAGAACAGTTTCTCTAATAATAATTTGTATCATAATAGAATTTGTGATTAGGGCATTTTAATTATATAAGACTCATGGAGAAAGGGGTGTGCTAGAAAGGGAAGAGCTCTTGCTCAGGATTCACTATCTTGGCTATGAAAGGCAAACAAGATGTCTGGTCAATTAGGAAATATGTTTCCTGTGGCACTAATTAGATAATGAGTTATTTTCTGAAAGTATACAGAGTGATGAGAAGATGGGTGCTAATGGGGAAAAAAGCCAACCAGGACTATTAAGAAGGAGACACAGAAATTTTCACTCATTGGTAACATAAGAAATTAGGAGACACAGCCAGTGAGAAAGAAGAGGGTCTCCATTCTAGCTTGGAACTGTCGAACAGTCTATTCAAATCTGATCTCCACAAGGAGTGGTGTGAGAAAGCACAGATCAACTAAACTGAAAGTTCAATCTACCTCAGACTAATTAAATCAGAGTCATAAAGGGGCAGAATGCAGGCTTCTATATCTAAAGCTTCCCTCGTGATTCTAAGGTATAATTAAAATGTATTCGTGCTCAGTAAGACAAGGGCTACATACATTAACACGGGGGTTCTTCCTGAAGACAAGTTATTATTAAGTCTAATCATGAAGAAACAACCAAGACTATGAAACATTCCACAAGACAATTGGTCTGGACTCTTAAAAAAGTCAATGTCATAAAAGACAGAAAAGAAAAAAGAAAGGAAGAAAGGAAGAAAGGAAGAAAAGCAGGTAACTGTTCCAGATTAAAGGAGACTGACCAAAGCAAAGAACGAAATAGCTGTAAAGGGTCTTTACCAGGACAACAGAGAAATTTGAATATTACCTGTGTATTATTTAATATTACTATGTTACAATTAAATTGCTGAAGTATGCCAATAAGTACCGTGGAGAAACTCCTAGTACTTAGGAGACGGATGCTGAGGAATTTAGGTATGATGTATAAATATGTCTGCAATGTAGTTTCAAATGGTTCTGAAAATATGTGAGCACATGTATGTTTGTATGCAAACATACAAATATATACTATATGTACTATATATACATATACACACAGATGACACATAAATGTGACATTTGTTAACAACTGGTAAATCTAGGTTAAACATATTTAGGTGTTTCCTGTGATAGTCTTTCAACTATTCTAGGTTTGAAACTTCAAAATGAAAATCTGGAAATAAAAGGGCTTCTTCATAATGCTAAGTTTTTTATTTTATTGAAAACAAAAACAGTTTTCAATTAAAGATGAACAAGGTAAGTGTTCTAACAACCTCTACTTATTCTTGAGTATCAAAAAATTACAGCTGATTCGCTTCATTAAATGCCTCCTGTTTTCTAAAAGTGTGCATTCAAAACTATTTCAGATGTATTCAGAACTATCTCAGATGTATTTAGAGTTGTATGAGTTTTAAATACATGAATACATATGAAAACCACATGCCAAATTTTCCATTCAAATAAAAATTTATAAACACACTTCATATGAAAAAATAAACAATCTGAGGTGAAGGCAGCCTGAAGACTTTACTACTCAAGATAGCCTGCGGGTGGCTGCACCCTGCACACTGCACTCTCGGCGCCACCCAGAGGCTGTGCACTGGCCCCCAGCTGCTCTCTATGCATAAACTCCCAGAGAAACACTAGTGGATAACAACAGAAAGTGGTACTGAAACAGTGGGAATTAGTAATTTTGCACAGGAAGCTTTGGGGGGTATTGTTTACTATAGTTTGCCTGAAGTTGGAACAAAATTGAACAAACAAGACGAGTTAGATGCTTTGCAAAGTGTGAAAGCTGCTCATGAACCCTATTCACCTCTGTCAGGAGAAGTAACTGAAATTAATTAAGCTCTTGCAGAAAATCCAGGCGCTGTCAAAAAATCTCATTATGAAGATGGTTGGCTGACCCATCAGAACTAGAGGAACTAATGAGTGAAGAAACATATAAGAAATACATAAAATCTACTAAGGAGTGAAAAATGGACACCCCCCCCCCAAATAAAGTAGTGAAACAACTTAATCCAGCATTAATTGTCAAATCAGTGGTGAATAGAAGATTTAAAATAGTAACTTTTAGTAATAACAATGGAAAATGAAACTACTTACAACAGTGCTACTGTGGGAAAAATACCCCTTAACTTTCTAATGATGGCAAATAAACACATCATGCATCTTTTTCTCAACCCCCTATGGTTTTTAAGCTAGGTTACAGTTATAACACTCAGAAGTCCTGAAATTATCTGTAGCAAAATCTAGTTATAAAAATTATGTAATTCAAGGACAGCATTGTTATCTTAAGCCTTATATAACACTGTAACTTGCTTAGATCCATCTCTGGATTTGGGTCATAACACTTAGTGATCTTTCCATTGAAAGTAACTGGCAGTGGAGAAGTTTTTGTTAGTTGTACAGTGTCAGATGAGGAACAAAACTACCTTAATTTTCTAACATAATGCATGTACTGGTGCCATTTTTATACAGGAAAGCAACAGCCATGTAGGAAAACAACAGTTTAATAATAAAACATTCAACTTCTCTTCATTAAAAAGTTTAATACTCAAGAATATACACAAATTCAATATTATTTCTATACCTGTGTCTGTCTTCAAAAAACTGGTACTCGATTCTTGCATCTCCTTTCGGTTGAGCTGACAGAAGAGCATCCACCTTCATTACCAAGTCACTTGCCCTGAAAGACATGGTTGGTGACAATTCAGCACCTCTTTAACCTGAAGGTTTTTCCAATTATTGCTGAACATAATATAATCGGCCAAAGTGCTGGATGCTAACAAGATGTTTTAAAGAAAGTATGAACTTTGTACCAACAGACATGAGAAAAGTACTGATTTTGAAAATGATTAGTTTTATAAGTTTCAGGAAGGTACTGATTTTTTCATATGTGAAATGGGGATGATGCCCACTTCTCATGGTTCTTATAAATACTGCATTGCCTAAACATAACGCATCTTGCTCAGGGTCTGTCCCATGGCAGACATTCATTCAGTATTATTTACATTCTCCCTCACCTCTTCTTAATAACTTTATTACTTTTTATGATTGTTAGAGTAATAATACATTGGAAAACATTCAGAAAAAATATATAAGGTGAATTCTGAGACAAAAACAAAACCATTATCAAGAAATAAGCACTAAACATTTGGTTCAAAATTTGTATAATAAAAACTATATATATATGAGGTCTGTCCAGAAGGTATCCAGCCATGTAATATGAAAAACAGAGACAGTCATTGAAGAAGAATCAAGATACAAGATACAAGAAACAAGGCATCATTACACAGGACAATGATGCTTCAGTCCCCTTCAAAGTAGGCACACAGGGACCTCACACAGTTCTCCCAATTGCCAACGGCTGCCCCACTATGTTTTCCTGAATCTTATCAACGCTCTGAAATCTCTTCCCTTTCAAAAGTGATTTGGGTTTTGGGAAAAGCCAGAAGGCATAGGCACCAAATCTAACCTGTAGAGGGGCTGAGTCACCTGGGTGATTTGATGTTTCACCAAAAAAGTCTGCATGAGATGTGATGCATGAGCTAGCGCATTGTCATGATGAGGCTGCCAATCTCCAGTTACCCACAGCTGCAGCCTTCTGAATCACCCAAATAGTTTCCGCAGAGGAATGTTCAAGTTTAACACAAAATCTGATGCAGATTCATGCTCTACTCACTCAGTCATGTTGAATGTAACAGCCACACAGTACACATGATCACTCAACACCCTCTACTGCTCCCATGGACTAGTACAGTGAAGTCATGATTGTTTGGACATGCACATTTCAGTCCACTCTCCTTGGTCACTGGGTTACTTTGATGTCATGGAAACCATTCTTGTTATATTAACAATGGCTGGGCATTTTCCGGACATACCTCATATATATACGTACACACACACACACATATGTGTGTATTCATATGTATATACATACAAAAAGGTGGGGTGTATTATCTGGTAATCAGTTTTTTCATTTAACAATATATTATAAACATCCTTTTGTTGGTAAACATATATAGTAGCCTATTAGTATTATCAATGACTACAAAATATTATATTTAAGGGTACATCATGACCTATTAAACCAATCAGCTATTGAACATCTTTGTTGTTTCCTATTTCACTATCGCAGGCAACATTTTGGTATACATCCCAGAAATGCATTTCTGCTTTCCCTGCCCATTCTAAAGTTGATTTCTAACCAAGGAAAATCTTGGAACTAAATCATGAGATTTTACATAATGTTTTAATCTGCTGAACCAAGGACTAAATTCTAAGAATTCTAAGAGTACCTGAACTAGAATCAGGCCTACACATATTCTATTGAACCAAGCAACTACAACAAATTATCTCTATTGATACTTCTCAATATTAACTCTAAATACATATAGTACAGGCCACTAGTTTTCTGGGATGTGTCAACACAGTCACAAACAAGCCAAGGGACATAAGGTTCTGTGAACTGGGCTAAGGAGACCAACAAGATATTTCATAAAGGCTCAAAGCGTGGCCTCTCCTAGGTACCTCCAAGGACAGCACAAGTAGCAGCCACCTACAGATCATTCTGTAGGTCATGCCAGGTACCCCTGAGCAGGGTACAGGTGGCAGCTGATCTTAGCTGGCACCTCCAGGTAGACCCCAGAGCCAGAGCACTCGGTAGTCAGTTTCAGACCATGCAAGATCACAAGCAAATACTACCACAAGTGACGCATTCAAGGGTTGAACTCATTGGGCATTAGAGCCCCACTGAAGTGAGTACCACTCCACCAGTTCAGCTCCTGCACAACAGCTCCTCCACTGTGATTGCAACCAGTCCTTGGAGCCAATCAGCATGGGCATAAATCCCTCCCATTTACCAGTCAACAGCAATCAACATTCAATTTTAACAAAAGCGACCACACAGCTCTGACTGGGGGTACACCTGGAGCACCCAACGCAGGTGACCACAGAGCCTCCACCGGTGGGTTCTACATGGTACCAACTACATAAGGCCACTTCAGCAACTTCAGGAGACATAGCAGCTCTACCTAATACATAGTAGCAAACACAGGGACACATCCAAAATGAGGAGACAGAGAAACATGTCCAAATGGCCATGATAGAACAATGTTCCAGAAAAAAGACTATAAATAAATAAATAAATAAATAAATAAATAAATAAATACAAGTAATCTAACAGATACAGAGTTCAAAACACTGGTTATGAGGATGCTCAGTGAGAACTTTAACAAAAAGATAGAAAATGTAAAAATAAAGGTAGAAATCATAAAAAAGATCCAGTCAGAAATAAAGAGTACAATAACTGAAACAAAGAACACATTACAGGGAATCAACAGAAGAATAGATAAAGCAGAGGAGCAAATCAGTGATTTGGAAGATAAGGAAGTAGAAAACACCCAATTAAAACAGGAAAAAAGCCCTGAAAGAATGATGATAGCTTAAGGAGCCTCTGCAAGAACATCACAGTGTGACAACATTTGCATCATGGAGGTAACAGAAGGAAAATAAAGAAAGCAAGGAAATGAAAATCTTGATGAATATAAAGAGAGAGGTTGACAGCAATACTATCCAAGTAAGGAATTTATACACGAGTGACATCACTGGACAGATCTTCTGGAAAGAAAATCAACAAGAATATAGTATACTTATATGACATATGAGCCTAGATTGATTTAATTGATATTTTTAGAGTATTTCATCCCAATGCAGTAGAATACACATTCTCTTCAGGCACACATGAAAAGGCAGATTTTCTAGGACAGACAACATATTAAACCACAAAGAAGTCTCAGGAAATTTAAGACGACTGAAAACGTATCAAACATCTTCAACCACAATGGTATGAAACTAGAAATCAAAAAACACACAAACACAAGGTGGTTAAGTAACACATTACTACAAAATAAATGAGTTAACAGTAAGATCAAGGAACGAAATCAAAAAGATACACACAGAAAAATCAAAATGAAAACACAACTCAAAAGTTATGGAACACAGCCAACGCACTCCTAAGAAGGCAGTTCACAGCAATACAGCCCTATTTCAAGAACCAACAAAGAGCACAAATAAACAATCTAACCTTGCACCTAAAAGAACTAGAAAAAGAACAAAAAAACAAAGCCCAAAATGAATAATGGGAGAAAATAAGAAAGATCAGAGTGGAAATAAAAATAAAATCTGAGAAAACAACAATACAAAAGATCACTGAAACCAAAAGGAGGTTTTATAAAGAGATAAACAAGATTGCTAAACTTTTAACCAGACTCATCAAAATTAAATGAAACAGAAATCAAATAAATCAAATCAGAAATGAAAAAGTGACAACTAACGCCACAGAAATACAAATAATTATAAGAAAATATTATGAACAACTACAACAAAATGACAACAAATTGGACAATCTGAAAAAATGGATAATTTCCTAGAAACATATACCTTCCAAGACTGAATTACATGAGACAGAATATATGTACAGATTGAGTACTACCAACAAAATTGAATAAGCACTCAACAACAACAACAACAAAAACCCACCAAACTTCCCAAGAAACATAAGTCCTGAATTAGATGGTTTCACAGGTGAATTTTACCACACATTCAAAGAGAATTAACACCTATCCTTCTCAAATTATATTAGAAATCTAAGGAGGGAAGGTCTCCAAGCTCATTTATGAGGTCATAAAAAGACACTACAGAAAAGAAAATTGCCCTGGCTGGAATGGCTTAGTAAATTGAGCACTGGCCTGGACACTGAAGGGTCACAGGTTCAATTCCCAGTCAGGGCACATACCTTGGTTGCAGGCCAGTGTTTCTCTCCCTCTCTTTCCCCCTCCATTCCTCTCTCTCTAAAAATAAATAAACAAAATAATAAAAAAAAAAAAGAAAATTATAAGCTATCATAGTTCATGATACAAGCTATGTTCATAGTACCTGATGAACATAGATGTAAAAATGCTCAAAAAATATTAGCAAACCAAATTCAGCAATACATTAAAAAGGTCATATACCATGATAAAATGGTATTTATTCTCAAGGATGCAAGGCTGGTTCAAATCAGTTAACGTGACAAACCATATAAAAATGATAAAAATATACTTCCAGCCAAGATGGAGGCATAGGTAGATACACTTTGTCTCCTCGCATGACCAAAAGAAGGACAACAAATTTAAAAACAAAATATAACCAGAATGGCCAGAAAATTGAACTGTATGGAAGTACAACAACCAAAGAGTTAAAGAAGAAACATTCATTCAGACTTGTAGGAGGGGTGGAGAAGGTCAGCTGAGGCGGGGGTGGGGGGGTGGGGGGGAGATGCACAAGGCTGTGGCTGGCAGACCAGGTGGTCCCACATTTGGGTGCGGATGAACCGGGAGGAACAACTGGGGAACAAGACAGACTGTGCAACACAGGGTTCCAGCATGGGAAAAGAATGTCTCAAAACCTCTACTGGTAAAAACCTGTAGGATTTGCAGTGGCACGAGAAACTGCTAGTCTCACAGGAGAGTTCGGTGGAGAGACCCACAGGGTCCTAGAACATACACAAACCCACCCACGTGGGGAATCCGCACCAGTAAGGCCCAATTTGCCTGCGGGTAGCAAGGGAAGCGACTGAGAGCCAGTCAAGAGCCAGCCAAACGGCATTGCTCCCTCTCTTATCCCTCCTCCACATACAGTGCCACAAGGCAGCGATGCAGGTTGCCCCGCCCTGGCTAATGCCTAAGGTTCCACCCCTCACAACATAATAGGCACTATGAGACAAAAAAAAGTATGGCCCAAATGAAAGAACAGATCAAAGCTCCAAAATACAACTATGCAATGAGGAGACAGCCAACCTAACAGATGCAGATCTGTTAGGAACACTGGTAATCTAGATGCTCACAGAATTGGTGGAGATGGTTGCAAAAAGGAGGAAAAGGCGAAGGCTATGCAAAGTGAAATAAAGAAAAATTCACAGGGAACCAACAGTGAGGACAGAATGAAGAAACAAGAATTCAAAAAAATGAGGAGAGGCTGAGGAACCTCTGGGACAACTTTAAATGTTCCAACATCCGAATCATAGGGGTGCCAGAGGGAGAGGAGGAAGGGCAAGACACTGAAAACTTATTTGAACAAATAATGGAGAACTTCCCCAATCTGGCAAAGGAAATAGACTTCCAGGGAGTCCAGGAAGCTCAGAGAGTCCCAAAGAAGTTGGACCCAAAGAAGCACACACCAAGGCACATAATCATTACATTACCCAAGATTAAACATAAGCAGAGAATCTTAAAAGCGGGAAAAGAAAAGGAGACAGTTACCTACAAAGGAGTTCCCATAAGACTATCAGCTGACTTCTCAAAAGAAACCTTACAGGCAAGAAGGGGCTGGAAAGAAGTATTCAAAGTCATGAAAAACAAGGACCTACATCCAAGAATATTCTATCTGGCAAAGCTGTCATTTAGAATGGAAGGGCAGATAAAGTGCTTCCCAGACAAGGTAAAGCTAAAGGAGTTCATCATCACCAAGCCATTATTACATGAAATATTAAAGGGATTAATCTAAGGAAAAGATGATCAAAACTATGAACAGTAAAATGACAACAAACTTACAACAATCAACAACTGAACCTAAAAAAATAAAACCAAGAACAAACTAAGCAAACAACGTGAACAGGAACAGAATCACAGAAATGGACATCACATGGAGGATTATTACCAGGGAGGTAGGGGGTGGAGAATGGGGAAAAAGGTACAGGCAATAAGAAGCATAACTGGTAGGCACAAAATAGACAGGGGGAGGTTAAGAACAGTATAGGAAAGTGAGAAGCCAAAGAACTTATAGGTATGACCCATGGACATGAACTAAGTAGGGGAATACCGGTGGGAGGGGAGGTGCAGGGCTGAGGGGAATAAAGGGGAGAAAAAATGAGACAACTGTAATAGCATAATCAGTAGAATATATTTCTTAAAAATGATAAAAAACAGTTGATCAGAGCCCTGGCTGGTGTCATTCACTGGCCTGCAAACCAAAGGGTCGCCAGTTCGATTTCCAGTCAGGGCACATGCCTGGGTTGTGGGCCAGGGGCATGTGAGAGGCCTCCACACATTGATGTTTCTCTTCCTCTCTTTCTCCCTCCCTTCCTCTCTGTCTAGAAATAAGTAAATTTAAAAACATAGTTGATCATAACAAGAAATGTTGAAAAGGCACTTGACAAAATCCAGAACTCATTTATAACAGAAACTCCCAGGGAAACTCCCATCTGATTTCTCAATGGAAACATTTCTGGCCAGAAGGGACTGGAATTAAATATCAAAGTGATGAAAAGCAAGGACCTACAACCAAGGTTACCCCCAGCAAGGTTATCACATAAAATTGAGAAAAGAAATAGTTTCCTAGAAAAAGCTAAACAAGTTTGTTGCCACAGTAACATAACACATGTTAAAAGACTTGCTTTAAGAAGAAAAAAGAACTTAGGAAAATAGTTAAAAATTCAAAAGGGCAATAAATATGCAACTATCAATAATCACGTTAAGTGTAAATAGTTTAAATGCTCCAATCAAGACACAGGGTAGCTAAATGGATAAGAAAACAAGGCCAATATATATGCAGTCTTCAAGACACCTACCTCAAAAGAAAGATACACAGAGAGTAAATGTAAAGGGAGGGGGATAACAGGGAAAAGAAGGGGAAGGGTCATCAAGGAACATGTATAAAGGACCCAAAGGCAAGGCCAAAGGGTGACACGATTGAGGGTGGGAGGTGGAGGTGGGTTGGGCTGGGGGGAGTAAGGGGGGAATGGGGACAACTGTAGTTGAACAACAATTTTAAAAAAATGAATGGAAAAAGATGTTTCATGCATATGGAAAGGAAAAAAAAGCAGGGGTAGTAATACTTCTATCTAACATGAGAGACTTTAAAATCAAGAGTATAGTAAGAGACAAAAAGGGACATTACATAATGATATAGGGAACAATCAACAAGAGGATATAACCCTAGTAAACATTTATGCACCCACCATAGGAGCCTAAATAAGTAAATAAACTTTATCTTGATGAACATAAAAGGAGAAACTGACAGCAATACAGCCACAGTAGGTGATCTGAACACCCCATTGACTTCAATGGATAGATCTTTCAGACTGAAATAACAAGGAAACAGCAGCTTTAAATGACACACGAGACCAAATGGATTAAAATTTATATCTTCAGAGCATTTCACCCCAAAGCAGCAGTATATACCTACTTTTCAAGGGCATAATGATTTGCTAGGAGAGACCACATGTTAGGACACAAGTCTCAAATTTAACATTGAAATTGTATCAAGCATCTTTGACCATAATGCTATGAAACTAGAAGTCAATCACAAGAAGAAAAAATGAAAAATACACAAAATAAATGGGCTAACCATGAGATCAAGGAAGAAATCAAAACATACACTGACACAAATGAAAATGAGAACACAACAAATCAAAATCTGAGGGACATTGGGAAAGAGGGAAATGTATAGCTCTACAGGCCTAGCTCAAAAAACATGAAAAAGCTCAAATAAACAATGTAACTTTACACTTAAAGGGACTTGAAATAGAACAAATGAAGCCGAAAGTGAGTAGAAGGGAAGAAATAATAAAGATCAGAGCAGAAATAAATGAAAGAGTCTACGAAAAAACATTACAAGTGATCCATGAATCCAAGAGCTGGTTCTTTGAAAAGATAAATAAGACTGACCAATTTTAACCAGACTCATCATGAAAAACAGAGGATCTAAGTAAATAACATCAGAAATGAAAGAGAAGTAACACTTGACACTAATAAATATAAGGTTTCTATTATAAACAAATATACATTAAAAAATGTGACAATTTGGATGGAATGAATAAATTCCCAGAAATACGCAATCATTCAAAACTAAATCAGGAAGAATCAAAGAATCTGAGTAGACAGATTACATCTCATGAAATTGAAGCAGTAATCAAAAACTCCCAACAAAATAAATCCCTGGACCAGATGGCTTCACAGATGAATTATACCAATCATTCAAATCTTTCTCATACTACTCTAAACAATTCAAGAGGAGGGAAGACTCCCAAGCTCATTTTATGAGGCAAGCATTATACTAATTCCAAAACCAGATAAAGAGGCTAGAAAAAAAAATAAAAAGCCAGTATCATTGACAAACATAGAGGCTATAATCATCAACAAAGTATTAGCAAAATGAATACAGCAATACATCAAAAAGATCATACATCATGAATAAGTGAAATTTACTCCAGGGACTCAAGGTTGGCACAACATTCACAAATCAATAAGCGTAATACACCACATAAATAAAATGAAGGATAAAAACCACATGATTATATGAAAAGATGTAGAAAAAAAGTACTAAAAATCCAGCACCAATTTATGATAACAATTCTCAGCCAATGGGCATAGAGGGAATATACCTAAATGAAATAAAGGCCATATATGACAAACCCATTGCCAGCATCAAACTCAATGGGTGAAAACTACAAGCATTCTCTTTAAGATCAGGAACAAGACAGGGATGTCTGCTTTCACCTCTCTTATTCAACATAGTACTGCAAGTGCTAGCCATAGCAATCGGACAAGGAGAAGAAATAAAAGGCATCCAAAGGGGAAAGAAGTATAACTGTCATTATTTGCAGATGACATGATACTGTACATAGAGAATCCTAAAGATTCCACCAAAAAACTACTAGAACTGATAAATGACTTCAGCCAAGTAGCAGGATACAAAATTAATATCCAGAAGTCAGTTGCATTTTTAAATGCCAAGATGGAACTATCAGAAAGGAAAATTAAGAAAACACAATTACTTGAAAAAGAAGAAAAAACTAGGAATAAATTGAACCAAGAATGAAAAAGACCTGTACTCAAAAAACTGTATCACACGAAGAAAGAAACTGAGGAGATACAAGAAACTGGAAGCATATCCTTCATTCATGAACAGAAAGATAATGTCATTAAAATGTCCGTAATACCATAAGTAATCCACAGATTCAATGCAATTCCTATCAAAATACCAATGGCGTATTTCGCAGAAATAGAACAAATATTCCAAAAATTTATATGGAACCACAAAAGACCGTGAATAGTAACAGTGATCTTGAGCAAGAATAACAAAGCTATAAGAATCATGCTACCTAATATTAAACTATACTACAAGGCCACAACAATCAAAGCAGCAAGGTACTGGCATAACAACAGACATATAGATCAATGGAACAAAATAGAGACCCCAGAAATTAACCCACACCTTCATGGTCAATTAATTTTTGATTGAGGAGGCAAAAACATACAATGGACTAAAGACAGCTTCTTCAATAAGCTGCACTGGAAAAACTGGACAGGTATGTGCAAAATAACTGAACTAGACCACCTTATGCCACACACGAGAATAAAGTCAAAATGGGTTAAAGACTCAAATGTTAGACTTCAAAATAAAAACCCTAAAAGAAAACACAGGCAGTAAAATCTCAGACATTGCTCATAGCAATATTTTTTTCTGATATAACTCCTCAGGCAAGGGAAACCAAAGAAATAATAAACAAATGGCACTACATCAAACTAAATAGTTTTTTCAAGGAAAGGAAGCCATCAACAGAATAAAAAGATAACCCACTGAATGGGATAATATATTCACCGAGACATCAGATAAGTGGTTAATAACCAAAATTTATAAATAACTTATAAAACTCAATACCAAAAAAAAAAAATCCAATTAAAAAATGGGTAACAGACCTGAATAGACACTTCCCCAAAAAGGACATACAGATGGCCAAGAGTCATACAAAAAGATGCTCAACGTCACTAATTATCAGAGAAATGGAAATTAAAACCACAATGAGATATCAGATGACAACAGTCAAATGGCTATCAATAAATCAACAAACAAGTGCTGGAGAAGATGTGGAGAAAAGAGAACCCTTCTGTACTATTGGTGGGATTGCAGATATGTGCAGCCACTGTGGAATTACCTCAAAACATTAAAAATGGAACTGCTTTTTGACCTAGCAATTCCACTTCCGGGAATTTTCAAAGGAAACCTAAAACACTACTTTGAAAGAAAATATAGCCCTATGTTCATTGCAGTCAACATTTAGAAGCAGCCCAAGTGTCCACTAGTAGATGAGTGGATAAAACAGCTATGGTGTATTTACATAATGGAACACTACTTAGTCATAAAATGTGAAGAAAATATTACCCTTCGCAATAGCATGGATGGACCCTGAGAACACTAGGTTAAGTGAAATTAGCCAGTCAGAGAAAGGCAAGTAACATATGGTTTCACTCATATGTGGAATCTAATGAACAAAGTGTACTAAAAAGAAAAACAGAGGCGGACTCAAAGATAAAGACCAGGTTGGCATTTCCAGGATTTTGAGGGTGGTGGAGGGATCAAGCAAAAAAGAAAAAGAACTCATGGACACATACAACAATGTGGTGACTGCAGTGGGAGGCTGGATGGAGGTGGAGGGTGTAAGTAGGATAAATGGCAATTGAAAAAAACACAATAAAGAAAGTATAAAAAAAGAAATTGAACTTGTATATACCAATAATTATCAGAAAGAGAAATTAAGAAAATAATCCTATTTACAATTGCATTAAAAAATACGTAGAAATAAATTTGACAAAGGAAGTAAAATTCCTGTACTCAAAAAATTATAAGACACTGAAGAAAAAATTAAAGATAGAAATAAATGGAAACATATACTATGCACATGAGTAGAAAGAATTCACAAAATGAAATGAAAATTAAAATGTCCATACTACCCAAAGAGACTATACCCAAATCTATAGATTCAACATAATTCCTATCAAGATAATAATGGCATATGGCATATTTCACAGAATCAAAATATTCCAAAAACTTATATGGAATCACAAAAGACCTTGAATAGCCACAACAATCTTGAGAAAGAAGAACAAAGTTAGAGAAATCATGCTACCTAATAGGAAACTATACTACAAAGCCACAGTAATCAAAATAATATTTTTATTACTACATAATAGTAATTACTGGTACTGGCATAACAACAGACATACAGATCAATGGAACAGAATAGAGAGCCCAGAAATAAACTCATGCCCTTATGGTCAATTAGTATTTGACAAAGAAGGTAAGAACACACAAGGGAATAAAGACAACCTATTCAAAAAATGCTGTTGGGAAAATTGGACAGATAACCTGCAAAAAAATGAAACTAAACCACCTACCTACGCCATATACAAGAATCATCTCAAAATGGTTTAAAGACTTATATGTAAGACAAAAAACATAAAAATAGAAAAAAAATAGGCATAAAACTGTAACATTGTTCTTGGTATGTTTCTTTTCTCTGATATATCTCCTTTGGTAAGAAAAAAAAATTAGAGTACATCAACTAAAAAAGCTTTGCACAGTAAAGGAATCCATCAACAAAACAAAAAGTCAACCTACTGAGTAAGACAAGATATTCACCAATGATACAACTGATTAGCAGTTAATACCTCAAATTTATAAAGAATTCACAGAACTAAACATAAAAAAAAAATCTGATTAAAAAATCGGCAGAAGACCTGAATATGTACTTCTCCAGAGAGGTCATCAGAGAAATGCAAATTAAAACCACAATGAGACATATCACCCTACATTTGTAGAATGGCTATCATCAATAAATCAACAAATAAGAAGTATTGATGAGGATGTGGAGAAAAGGGAACCCTCGTGCACTGTTGGTGGGAATGCAGTTTGATGCAGCTACTGTTAAATTAAAAGTATATCTACCACATGATCCAGCAGTTTCACATCTGGGTATATATACAAAGAAACCCGAAACACTAATTCGAAAAGACTTATGCACTGCTATATTCACTGCAGTGTTATTTACAATAGTCAAGATGTGGATAAAGAAGATTTGGTATATAATAATATTGTAATAAAGATGTATGGTGTCAGCAGGGTACTAGACTTAAGAGGGAAGATCACTTCATGTTATATAAATGTCTAATTACTATGCTGTACACCTGAAACTAATATAAAATAATACTGAATGTCAACTGCAATTGAAAAACTAAATTTAAAAAATACAGATTAAAAATATACATAGCCCCTATGACATGAAGAAATTTCTTCTATGTATAACTTACACATCTTCTTCTATGCGAAGCTGTTGAATATGAGATTTAATTTTCTGCCCTGAAGTTTTTAAGATAATATTTTCAAGGAGGTGAAAATCATCTTGATTAAAGACTTCATTATCCTCCAGTGGCCCAATGATCTATAAAGAAGAATAGGGCAGTCAGTGTGGAAATCTGCAAGCTATGAAGAAGTCCTTTGTCATCCTCAGGCTAGCTTATGAATCAAATCAAGTTAAAGATTCATGACATGTTTAAGTCTGAATAGTCAATAAAAATGTAAAAATAAGACCCCAATGAATTCATAGTTATTAATTTACTTATCAATTCCTCAACTACGTAAAATGTAGACTTGTATACTTTACAATATTTTTATAGTAACCAAAGTCTGAAGATAATATAATGTTCATTAAGTCTCACTCAGTATAAATAATAAAGTCAAAATTGAAATATAGCAGTTGATAACAAAGATTTTACTCTATGTGCTAAGACTTCAAAGTTTGGAACATCCACCAGTCTTATTTCAGTGGCTGCGAGATTTTATAAAATAGTGTAAACCTAACCCAATTGAATGCATAGAGACTACACAGACTATAAGCATGGACCCCGCAGGGAATGAGTGCTTCATGTGTCACAGGCCTCACTGACATGTTCTGAGAGCCATCACATTCTCACCGCCTGACAGGATGGCAGGACAAAATTAAGACACAGAACACATGTCAAAATGAGCAACCTTCCTTTAAAATAAGAGAGCAGAAACAATCATCAGTACCACATAAGCCCTAATCACCTTTGGAAAGAGTGGCTTTGTTTGAAGAGTTTACTACCTTCAGAGGAGAATGCTGCCAAGACTGTTCACTGATCTAATTTGAAGTCAAGCTTGTCTCAGGACAAGACCTCACCCTTCCATTGCTGATCACTGCTCTCTGTCCCTTCTTCAGCTTCAGGACATCCCTGCAGTACATGGCATGAGACAAAATGAAATCCATTTTGGAAGACTCAAAGACCTCTTTAAAAAGACTGAAATCCATGCCCTAGGAAAGTAATTGTTATTAAGGAAAAGTAATTGTTATTAGATCATAAAAATGAATAATTATAATGAATAAATTATTAAATGCTCTTTTAGTGGAAAGTAATAACTAATTTTAATAAATAACATTATGATGTCTCCATCCTCCCTCCCCATTTCCCTACCCTCCCACCTAGCAAGTAATGCTTATTTCCTTTTTCTGTTCTTTTTTGTGATTGTTCAACTGGCCAACATAGTGTTCATGATACCTTTACTCTGCATTTAAAAATCTCTCTAATTTCAACTGAGAACCTTTTTTCTAATTAAAACACCAAGTATACTCATCATTTTATAATAAATTTTAAGACTAAAAAACAGTGAAAGTATGTTATGTACAAATGAATAGATATGGGCTTATACTGAAAACACAGAACACATTAGCTTCTAACTCATGAACTGGCTTAAATCTCAGCTTTTTGCTTTATCAACATATAAATATTGTCTATCTTTTAAAACCTATACAAAACAAATGGCTTGTGCTTAAAACATACATAAACTTATATCACTGAAACTCAGCAAGTTTAAAAGCAATCAAGGGAATGTGGCAGAACTGTTATTTCTTGGATTCTTCCAACTAAAAAAAAAAAAAAAGAAATCCTGAGACTCAAAACTGAAATCACAAATCCTGATCAAGAATAGGATACTTTAGCCCATGGGAGTGAACTTCTGGGATAAATAACAGAGAGAGGTAGTTTCCTGCAATGCTCAGAGACTCACCCCAACAGAGAACTCCCCAACATCAGCTCCTGCAGCCAGGGCCTCTGCAGTCTCCTCCTTGGCCATTTTTGTGATGAAGTTCTTAGCAGAGTTTGAGGTCTGCGTTTGGAGAGCTGCCCAGATTGCTCTGGAAATCTGAGTATTCTCATAATTTATATCTTCACTAGGATTATTGATCATACTTATTCTAACATTGTTACTGGATTTCTATTTAAAAAATGGGAAATAAGGGTTATATGGTAGATGTTTTCAACTTAAAAAGTGGCATTAATATCAGTCATATTCTATAAAGAGAAAATACTACCTCTCTTAAAAGTCTCTGGTAGTTCTCCTCTGTATGGAGAACGAAATAAAAAATGCTATAACCAGGCATTCAAACCCCTAAATGAAGTGTACAATAGTCTACCTTTCCAACTTCATTTCTTACCATCCTGTAAATACGGTATACATTAAAAACCATCAGAGTTCTATACTTCCCCCACATATTTTGTATTCTTTGAATACACACCATGCCTCACATTGGCAAGTAAACCCCAAGTACATCTATCTTTGCCTCCTTAAGTCCCAAGCATTCTTCGGGGTTCTGCTTAAACCTTTCATTATTCACATGGCCTTTCCAGATTTCTAGTAAAAATTAATCTCTCTCTGGGTAAAAGATCCATGTGAGAGAAGATATCTGAGACCCATAAAACCCAAAAAGGGCTCATATCAAGAACATAATCAACAGAAATTCACACTTATATATATCTAAAGACATGTATAAGAATATTCACGGCAGTGTTCTTCAGAAACAACCCAAACTAGAAACAACCCAAATGTCCATCAAATACACTAAACAAGCAAAACTTCGTGATATAACCCTTCCTGGTGTGGTTCAGTGGATTGAGCATCACCCTGCACACCCAAGGGTCGTCGGTTCAATTCCCAGTCAGGGCACATGCCTGGGTTTGCGGGCCAGGTCCCCAGGAGGGGGCGTGTGAGAGGCAACCACACATTGATGTTTCTCTCCCTATCTTTCACCCTCCCTTCCCCTCTCTCTAAAACTAAATAAATAAAATCTCTTAAAAACAAAACACCAAAACTTCATGATATTGTTATATGACACAAAACTACACAATGAAAAAGAACTATCACTACTTGTGATTTCATGAAACTCAAAAATGTTGAGGAAAGAAACCAAACACAAATACATATTATAAGATTCCATTTAAATAAGTAATAAATAGGCAAACCTATCCTATGATGTGAGAAGAGAGAAAAGCCAGGGTGCCCTGATGCAGCCACAGGCAGGTAAGGGCTTTCAGGAATTTGCTATTTCTCTTTGCCTGGGTGGTGATCACATGGGTATGCTCACTTTGAAACACTGTGTATCCTATGGTTTGTGCACTTTTGAACCTACCTTTTATTTCAATTAAAGCATTTATTTGAAACATTCAATTCTCACTTCCTGTTCTCCTACTCCACTACCACTTGAGCATTTATCAATTTGAGTTTGAGTGCCTTACACATGTACCTATCATCTTTCACTAGGACTGCTCCTAATTTGACTTTGAATTAACCACAGTAACTAAGCTGTTCCCTTAGATAATAAGGCACTCAGTGCACCACTGATGTTGATATTACTTGGATATGTCAGTAATTCAGTAAGTCTCCCGGACACACAGGGTGCTGAGGGGACACCTGAGGGGTATGAAACCTGGATAAAGATGTAGTGTGAAAACTACTCAGGAAAAGGAAATGGAACATCTCATTCTCTGACAGTGATACTCTCCACCATCCCTCACTGCCATTCACTCAAGTTCTATGATGACATGATGCATAGCTCTCAGACCATGGATGTGTACTCCTCTGTATGACGAGACTCGTTTCTATCAAACTTGCATTCGCATGCCTGCATGGTATTCCCCCCACACCTGCACCTGTCTCAATGTAAGGACCCTGGCTCTACCATACAACATTCAACATGATCTTTGCAGTTTCTCTGCAGCAAGAACACGAGCAGTCATACAATAAAAACTTGTCTACAATGATCTCATTATGTTTTCCTCTAAAAGAATCTATGCCCTTAAATAAAGCTAGACTACTGCAATCTTTACTGTTTTCTTATTGGCTGGCAAACATCTGAAGAAGCAATGCTCTTTTCCCTCAAAAACTAAGGAAGCAGGACCTGGCCTCCCCACTCGAACAAAAACATCAGCATACAGATACTCATAAGGATGAAATGAAGTTTTAGACACTTGCCTGATGTTTAATAGCATCATACAATAATTGCCTTCCAGGAGGACTATCAAAATCCCCAACAATCCAAAAAGTTACTGGCCTAATAAAAGAATCATCTGTAGAAAAATAAAACAACATATTGAGTTGGAGAGAAAAAAGCACATTCTGTTTCAATACTGTTATTATGCCAAATAATTTCTGAAAACCATGCAAAACAAGGAAAATTACAAGTTTAATAAAGATACAAAGCAAAAGTAGTGAAACTTTGATAGAATGAAAGCAGGGTATCTTCCATGAGGCTTAATTATAAACCAGGGACATGCACTTACTAATTTTACTATGGTTTCGGCATCTGTTAGCATATAAAATGAAAAAGAGTCTTTGAACATGTGGGTAACATAGTCTTTAATCATTTAACTTATAACTTGCTGAAATATACTTCTTTACAAACATTATATAAAAATAATCTAAATGAATAAATTATCTACTGTTAACCCACAGGTTCCAGAAACATCCCAATAAAGTGTCAATAAATTCTGAATTAAAACAGTGCCTGAAAAAAAAAAATTAAGGAAAGGAACAGAACATTCTGAAGTTTAAAGTTACCATAGATTTCCTTGGAGGACATTCCTGGACAAAGGCAAAGGAAAAAGAGTAGAAGAAAAGAAAATGTCATTCCTATAATTATTGCCTACTATCAAATTTTATTTCTTTTTTCTTTTTTTAATTGCATTTTTTCCATTACCATTTCCATTTATCCCCCTTATACTTCCCTCCCCACTGCTGTCTACACTCAAATTTTAAATAATGACTAACATGACCTATGCTTCTTTCTGCTCCTTGGTTCCACTAGTGTTTAGCACTGTGCCAATTCCCCTCAGAACCAGTTTCTTGAGTAATCAAATGGAGCAATGACTGCACTTACATATGTCTGGGAAACCAGACATTCTCTCTGGGAGATTACAATGGGAATAAAAACAGCTGCCTTAAATGACACTGCTTTGAAAGGGTTACCACAGGGAAAAAGCATATGTCTGCCATTAAAGGGACATCATTTCACACAATCTTAGTCTAAATAAATAACTACATAAAAATCAATTTTAAAATGTACACAAGTATTTCCAGGAACAAGTTTCTCTTTAAAAAATTAACCCAATGTTGTCACTGAAGAGACAAATCAAACCAAATTCCAACCCATGAACCCATTAATACCAAAAATGTTTTCCCATTTTGAACCATGAAACAATTTTCCTTTAATATTTAATTTAAAATTTATGAAGACAGTAATTTAAATTTTCAAAAATATATAAAGAATTAAATTATAAACAGGCATTTCCTATCCTCAAATCATAAAAATAATTAATAAAATAAATTGTGGTGCGTCTCTCCCAACAGATACTAATGATTGAATTTTTTGCAAATATTAAAATAAAACGTTGAATCCAAAAGTATTACCTTTCTTTGTCAGATAGTTCATACTATTGGCTATAGCAGCAGTCTTGCCTTGAGAATCCAAGGCAGTAAATCTAGCATAATCATCCACAAAAAAGTTATCTGAAAAAAATTCAAGTAGATTTATAATTAATATGCCTAAATTCAATCTAATGTTAATATTCAACTGATAATCTGATATGACCATAATACAAGTTTTATAAAAATACATGAATGACATATATTGCTTCATGTTTACTGAATGACTTTACAATCCCATTGACCCCTACCCCATTAATCATATTTCAAGACACAAAATTAAAATGTACACATCTCACATAACTCTCATATATGTATGTGTCATTTTAGTGGTTTATATTTATTCTATTCCTACTTCTATTAGTTTACAACTGGAGAATAATCTCTTAAAGACATCCCCTTAACTTCATATCTCTCTTCCATTGTCCATCCACCACAATGAGTTCTTCCTTATCCTATTTGGAGGTAGGGAGGGGTCAAGAATGTGAGAAAAAAATAAAAGAAAACTCTCATTTTAATGTTTTCATGTGTCAGAAAATAGTATATTTTAGCCCTAACAGAAACAAAAGGTTATTTTCAGATACACAGCTTTTCCGATTAAATGTCCATGGGCAATGCTCTCATTAATCATTTCCCCCTCGGACTACTCTTGCTAAAATTCCAGTTTCATCAAGTCATTCCCTTGCTGTAAACTACCCAGGAATTTCTTCCTACCTAGAAAATGAACTCCAGTCTTGTATTATAAACCCTCCTATTTCCAGCAATCTCCCCAACCTTATGCATTATTACACCCCAACACTAATGCCATTCTTCTTTCACTGTCCCCCAAGCACATCTTGCTTGACCACTATCCCATCTATTTGTCCACCCACTTACCCACCTATCCTTTCATTCAACACAACATACTAAGGGCCTATGATCCTTTTAGTCAATATTCTAGTAAGGGAAGCAATGGTAAATAAGACAGAAATGGCCCATGACATCCTGTAAAGGAAGGAAGAAAGCATTATGGCTTTAAGCTTAGTATTCTCTAAAAAAGTTTGGGACAGTACAGGCCACAAGCAGCAAAGGTGATGAGGCTATGACCTCTGCGTCGGGAGGAAGCCAGCTGCTCCTTCACTGATAGCTCCAAACGCTCGCCTGGCAGTCTGCAGCTTTTGCCTCTGTGGAATAGCACTGTTTTCACAGTTAATTACTACAGCACCCAGTGGAGAAAGGTACCCAAAACACAGAACTATTTCTATGCTCCTTATTCACGAGTGCTCCAAAGATAACTATTAACAGTTTAATTTAAAATGATGAAAACAACAAAAACTCAGTATAAAGACTCACAATACTGTTTGGCTTGCTCTATTAAAACTTCTGGTGAAAAGCTAAAACCTAGTGTAGAGAAACAATGTAGCTCGCACTGTGACTACTTTCTTTTTCAAATATAAGCATGTAGATGCATTTCCCTCTGCCTAAAAGTAAAGATATTCAGTTTCAAGTCAGATTAGAAGATAGTTGCGGTAAGTAAGAACCATAACTAACCTATATATTCATTTTCTAAACAAGAACCAGTACACTTGCTTTTGACTTTGCCAATATATGTATCTTTTCTCCCTGAGTGAGAATTCCTGGGCAAGTGGTGATGTCTGCTCCCTATTTCCAGCTTTTTACTAAAGTGACCTTTAAAATCTCACAGAAAGGCAAAAGGTACAAACTGCACCTGGGCTTAACATACCTACCACTTAAAAGTCTCACGGAAACAACCCAAACATTCATCAACTGAGGGATAGATAAGCAAACTGTGGACTATCTGTACTATGGAATATTAATCAGCCATAAAAAGGAATGAAGTACTACTGACACACGCTACAACATGGATGAACCTGAAAAAACATTATGCTAAGTGAAAGAAGCCAGTCACAAAAACTTCCCATTATATGAAATATTCAGATTAGAAAAACCCATACAGACGGGAATTAGATTAGTGGTTGCTGGAGGACAGGAGAAGAGAAAAATGGAAAATGACCACTAATAGGTATATCATTCTTTTTGGGGTGATGATAACATTCTAAAATTAGATGTGGTAACGATCATACACTTTGAAAATATACTAAAATTTGTAGCATAACACTATTTCTTAATGAAGCTTTATTTTTTAGAACATCATTCTTATGTTCCCAGAGAAAAACTACCTAAGGTATTTGTTGACACTACTGCTGACTGACTCCAGAATGATGATGAAGAAAAGATGGCTGCTTAAGAGTTTTATAACTAAGAAAGTCAACAACACAGGCTATTTTTTTATCATCTAAACTTGTTAAATTGGTAATTAAAAGGCACTAAATATTTTTCAAAGCTTGGAAGAAATTCTCTCCTTCTGGAGGATACTCTTTTGAATTTAGAAGCCTATATTATGAACTTTGGTTGCAATGAATTTAAACATAAAATTGTATCACAATCTTGGGTTATCTTCTGAATATCAAAATCTAATAAATGCAAAGATTCTGAAGGACAAATCAAAAACAGCCCAAAGTTGTTCCTGAAATGCTCCTTACTGGTCGCTGTTAAATCCAGGTATTCTCGCTCAGCTGTCAAAATCCTAGAATTGATTCGTGGAACAACATTCGGTTGATTCATGATATACTCTACCACATCTTGATCATGGGACAGTTCACCCTATAGGAAAAAAAATAAGGTATGTGGGAGATGAGTGCTAAACAAATCTGATCAATAATAATTTCTTAAAAATGAAGAAATCATTAACTTTATATTGTATTATTTTTCATGTATCGGTAACAGCTAAAAACAGAAGTTTCCACATTACAGATCCCTGTCATTGTCAAGCTTAGCTTGGTGTATTACGTACAGTATAATGCTAACTCTTTCAACAACGTGAGGCAGATACTATTGAGATCCAGTTTAAGGACGAGGGAGCTGTGACACAGAAGGTTAAATAGCTAACTCATAATCATAGAGCTAATGAGAAGTGAATATAAAATACAAATCCACTTTTTTTAATCTCCCCACATACTACTGTGCTTGCCCAGAAAAAATAGCAAGTTCTTCAAATTAGTTAACACAATCAAAATCCATCCTGAGATTGGCTAATTGTGAGTTTCTTTTTTAAAAAATAATTTGTATTAAATAATTTTTATTGGGGTGACATTGGTTAATAGGATCATATAGGTTTCAAGTATACATTTCTATGATACTAGGTCTGTATACTGCACTGTGTGCCAACGACCTGCAGTCAAACCATCTTCCATCACCAAATATTAGGACCCCTACAGCATTCCCTCTGGCAACCACTCAGGCATAAGAAAAAAGGAAATACTGTCTTTGCTAGCTTATCTTAAAGAAGACAGACACATGCATCCCCACAAGCAGTTAATACACTTTGTAATAAAAATCACCCCAAGTGTTTTTCAATTTCAGGTACCCAAGTAACCCTATATTTCCAGTCATAATTACAGTGGGGGGAAGAAAAGTCATTTATTATTTATTCTTCTCTTTTGTACTCTCATATTATAGAAATACTTATACAGCTAACCCTTGAAAATAATGGGTTTGAGCTACATAGGTCCAGGCTCCACAATATGTGAATTTTTTTCACTAAATACCATAAATGTATCTTCTCTCCTTTATGATTTTCTTAACAATTTTTCTCTACTTTACTTTTTTATAAGGATATAGTATATAATACATATGGCATACAAGTATGTGTTAATCGGCTTTTTAGGTTATCAGTAAGGCTTATAGTCTATAACAGAAGGCTATTAGTAGGTAAGTTTTGGGGAGTCAGAAGTTATATACAAATTTCTGACTGAATGGGGGTCAGCGCCCTAACCCTTGAATTGTTTAAGGGTCAACTGTAGTTTGTTAAGAAAAAAAGGACCTCAACAAACTGAAGAAAATTAAAATCACATCAAGCATTTTCTTGGACCAGAAGGGCCTGAAACTAGAAACCACCCTCAAGGAAAAAACTCAAACACACTCAAACTCATGGAGACTGAAGCATGCTATTCAACAACGAATGGGTAATAATCAGATCAAGCAAGATATCAAAAACTGTCTGGAAACAAATGAAAATAAACACAAAACTGTCCAAAACTCATGGGACACAGCAAAGGCTGTTCTGAGAGGGAAGTTCACAGTGATACAGGCCTACCAGAAAAGACAGAAACATTTCAAATAAACAATCTAACACAACATCTACAAGAACTGGAGGAAGAACAACAAACAAAGCCAAGAACAATCAAAAGGAAGGAAATAACCAAGATCAGAGGAGAATTAAACGATATAGAGACTAAGAGAACAATTCAAATGATCAATAAATCCAGGAGCTGATTCTTTGAAAAGAAAAACAAAATCGACAAGCCTTTAAGCAGACTCATCAAGAAAAAAAGGGAGAGGATGCAAATAAATAGAATCAGAAATCAAAGAGGAGAGATCACAACTGATACAATAGAAATACAAAGGAGAGTAAGAAATTACTACAAAGAACTATATGCCAAGAAATTAGAAAACCTGGGTGAAATGGACAAATTCCTGGAAAAATATAATCTTCCAAAACTGAATAAAGAAGAAGCAGAAAGCCTGAACAGACTGGTGACAGCTGGTGAAATCCAGGCAGTAATCAAAAAACTCCCGGCACACAAAAGCCCCGGACCAGATGGTTTGCCAGGAGAATTCTACAAAACATTTAAGGAAGAGCTAACCCCTGTCCTTCGCAGACTACTCCAAAAAATCCAAGACAGGGAAGACGCCCAAACTCTTTTCATGAAGCCAGCATCATCCTAATCCCAACACCAGATAAGACACCACAAGGAAAGAAAACTACAGGCCAATATCGCTGATGAACATAGACGCTAAAATCCTCAACAAAATATGGGCAAACTGCATCCGTCAACACATTAAGAAGATTATCCACCATGATCAAGTGGGATTCATGCCAGCGGTGCAAGGACAGCACAATATTCGCAAATCAATAAACATAATACATCACATAAACAAAAGGAAAGAAAAAAATCACATGATCATATTAATTGATGCAGAAAAAGCAACAAAGTACAGCACTCATTTATGATCAAAACACTCAGCAAAGTGGGAGTACAGGGAGTATATCTCAACATAATAAAGGTCATATGTGAGAAACCCAGAGCCAACATCATACTCAATGGGCAAAAACTCAAATCTTTCCCACTAAAATCAGGAACAAGACAAGGGTGTCTGCTTTCACCACTTCTTCTCAACATAATATTGTAGGTCCTACCCACAGTAATCAGACAAGAAAAAGAAATAAAAGGCATCCAATTGGAGAGGAAAAAAACTGTCATTGTTTGCAGATGATATGACTGTGTACATAGAAAATCCCACAGACTCCACCAAAAAACTACTCAACCTAATAAGTGAATTTGGCAAAACAGCAGGATACAAAGTCAATATTCAGAAATCGAGGGTATTTTTGTACACCAACAACGAAATATCACAATCAGAAATGAGGGGAAAATAATCCCTCAAAAAATCCCTCAAAAAAATCTCTATAGCAACAACAACAAAAAAAAAGTACCTAGGAATAAACCTTACCAAGGAGGTAAAAGACCTGTACTCAGAAAACTACACAACACTGAAGAAGGAAATTAAGGAAAATACAAATAAATGGAAGCATATACTGTGTTTCAAGGATTGGAAGGATTAATATCATCAAAATGTCCATACTACCCAAAGCAATTTACAGCCTCAATGCAATGTCTATTAAAATACCAATGACATATTTCACTGATATAGAACAAACAATTCAAAAATTTATATGGAACCATAAATGACCCTCAATAGCTGCAGCAATATTGAGAAAGAAGAACAAAGTAGGAGGGATCACGATACATGATATCAGACTATATTACAAGGCTACTGTAATCAAAACAGTCTGCTACTATTATAAGAACAGACACATAAATCAATGGAACAGAACATGGAACCCAGAAATAAACCGATGTCTCTATGGCCAATTAATATTCGACAAAGGCAGCAAAAGCATAAAATGCAGTAAAAATAGACTCTTCAAGAAATGGTGTTGGGACATCTGGACAGCTACATGCAAAAAAATGAAACACGACCACCAACTTACACCATACATAAAATAAACTCGAGGTCAATAAAAGACTTAAATATAAGTTGTGAAACTATAAAAGTCCTAGAGGAGAGCATAGGCATGAAAATCTCAGATATTACATGCAGTAATATGTTCATCCAATATGTACCCTAGAGCAAGGGACACAAAGGAAAGAATAAACAAATGGTACCTCATCAAATTAAAAAGCTTCTGTACAGCTAAAGAAAACATCAGCAAAATGAAAAGGGAATCAACTGTTTAGAAAATATATTTGCCAATGATACATCTGACAAGGGTTTGATCTCCAAACTATATAAAGAACTCACAGGACTCCACTCTAGGAAGACAAACAACCCAATTAAGAAGTGGGCAAAGGACCTGAACAGACAGTTCTCCAAGGAGGACATATACACAGGGCCCAGAGACATATGAAAGGATGCTCAGCATCACTAGCCATCAGTGAGATGCAAATTAAAACCACAGAGAGATACCACTGCACACCAGACAGAATGGTCATCATGAACAAATCAACAAACAACAAGTGCTGATGAGGACATGGAGATAAAGGAACTCTAGTGCACTCTTGTTGGGAATGCAGACTGGTGCAACCACTGTAGAAAACAGTATGGAATTTCCTCAGAAGACTAAAAATGGAACTGTCTTTTGATCCAGCAATTCCACTGCTGGGATTATACCTGAAAAATCTGGAAAGACCAACTCAAAAGAACCCATGCACCTCAATGTTCACAGCAGAATAATTTACAATAGCCAAGTGTCAGAAGCAACCCTAGGTGCCCATGAGTAAATGAGTGGATCAAAAAACTGTGGTACATGTACACAATGTAATACTACGTAGCAGAAAGAAAGAAGGAGCTCCTACCATGCCAGACAACATGGATAGATCTGGAGAGCACTATGCTAAGTGAAATACACCAGGCGGTGAAAGCCAAATACCATATGACTTCACCTATAAGTGGAGACTAATCAACAGAACAAACAAGCAAGTTAAATGTAACCAGAGACATTGAAGTGAAGAACAAATTGACAGTGACCAGAGGAGATGAAGGAGGAAGGGGGGGAAATAGGGGAAAGGGTGGTTAAGGAGCATACATAGGGGACTCACAGGCAAAGTCATGGGGCGGTGGGGTTTAGAGTGTGGGGAGGGGGGAGTGGTGAAGAGAAAATGGACAAAACCATACTTGAACAACAACAACAAAAATTCAAAAATAAGGAAGGAGAAAAGGAAGTAAGGAAAAGAAAGAAGGAAGAAAGGAACGAAGGGAGGGAGGGCAGGAGGGACAGACTGAGGGAGGGAGGGAGGGAGGAAATGTACATATTCCATGTAGGAAAACCTCGAGTGTTCCACACCTAGACATAAGTATGAAATGTCAAAAGTGAAAGGGGATCTCAAAAGATCCAGAAACTAACCAAAGAGAGGATCCTAAAAAGAAAAAAGACTCATCTCACAGACCATATCCTGAATCAGAATGAGAAACCAGAAGTCAAAAGGCAATGGAGAGTCACAGGTGACAAGAAGTGGTACTTGCAGGAGAGTTTTCAAGATGGGGACCTCCCTGGACATTAAGATTAAGAGAACAAAGTTTATCAGGCTGGGGAAATGCCCTCGGGTGTGGCAGTCATGTGGGAAGGACTGTGTCCAGTACCAGGGTGTCTTTTTGACAATGGAAGGAACCATGACTCAGTGCCAAGAGTGCGGTGTGTTGGAAGCTTTCTGTAATTCATTTAAGCCCATCCAGATTATCAACAGCACAATCACAATGGTGAAGCCAGGAAAGTTCCCCAGCACCAAAACTGAAATTTCGTTGAATCTCCTCTGCACAAGAGAGATAAAAAAGTTCTGTATAAGACTTATCATGGCATGTTTGTCAACATTCAGTTGACCTGTGACATGAAGCGGTCTCTGTTGGCTAAAGGACTTGACAAAGGCCTGAGAATTCATCGTTCATTCTCCTCCTCCGAAGGGGAAACTGACTCCAAGTCCTGTGACCTTCACCATCACACCTGAAACCTTACAGAATGTCAAAGAGAGAGACTTGCTCCCCACATTTCTCATTAGAGGACATCTGAACTTGACTAACTGTGTCTTCACACAGCCATTCCCAGGCAAGCTGGTGATGGAGGCCACCTTCAGGAGCACAGAGCAGCAGTTGGTCCACGTGGACACCTGTGGGTGCACAGAAGGGTATTCCCGTGATGCCAGAGATTGAGAATATTCATATGGTGATGGGGATGTTTGTCAGAGCCTCTCAGTCCCCACATACATGGTCTTCCCTTGGCTGTTCATCTATCCCGCACTGAAGACCATCCACTTTAAAGTGGAATTTGAGGTTAACATTGTGCTCCTTCATAGCAATCACCTCATCATGGAGAACTTCCTGCTGAAGCTCTGCAGGATGTAGCCCAAGAGAGAAGCTAGACTGCTTTTCTTGATTATTCTGTACCAGAAATGGACCTGACCCCTCAGATCACAGTCACCTTCTTCCTCATTTCCTTGAGGCTTCTGCTCCCAGCAGGCACCTCTAGTCAGAGCTTTTCTTTGAAATTCATCAGGATTTATTAATGTGATTGGCAAGATTCTTTCAGAAAGCAACATTTCTTATGGCTCCTGACTTCCCTGCTGCTCTCTAGGGGTGGAGGACAATTATAAGAGCGGTTTGAGCTTTGCTGGAAAGTGAAGTCCTGGGGATGGCAGGGAGCCCTCCACACCCAACTGACAGTGCAGGGTAGGGACTGTGATAGCAGAGTCCCTGCAGAACTGGGACAGGCATGCCCTGACTGATGTGGTTCAATGGATTGGGCATTATCCCACAAACTAAAGGGTGGCCAGTTAGATTCCCAGTCAGCGCACATGCCTGGGTTGTGGGCCAGGTCCTTGGTTGAGTGCATGCAAGAGGCAACCGATCGATGTTTCTCTCACACATCCATGTTTCTTATCCTTTCTTTCTCTCTCCTTTCCCCTCTCCCCAAAAATGAAAGAAAGAAAGAAAGAAAGAAAGAAAGAAAGAAA
>PVJD01012198.1:0-41197 GCA_004026545.1 Mormoops blainvillei
CTGAGCCTCAGTTCCCAAACATTTGTCAGTTTAGTGTTGGGGACCACATGCTAGGGAAAGTCATCCTCAGCCCTGACCTCTGGTTATTTGTGTTTCTCACACCTAGCACTTCGTGCATTTGTGCCGTTGGGCTGTATTTCCTCAGAAGGGATCTAATGTTAATTCCAATTCACTCAGGCTAAGAATTGTAGTAATAAACCCCACTCATAATCTTGAAGGGCTTCTGTGACAAGTGGCTTTCCAAGTGTGTTCTATACAACGGAATAGTCATCCTAACTATTCATGGTGATGAAGTCGTAGGAAGAGAGGGGTCTCCTGGGGTCAGTCAGTCCATCCTCTACCTCTAAGCAGGCTGAACAACTGATTATACCAGGCCAGAGAATGGGAAGTCTCTACAGAGAAGACTCTTATCTCATCTGAAGAGGCCGCTCACCACGTTTATCTGTTAGAAAAGACAAGGTCACCAATAGGCTAAATCCCTGCTTTTCCAATTCAAGCCACTTCCCCTGGGTCTAATCTCTGATTATGGGGAACAGCTGGCCACCACCCTCTCATAATCACCTTTCATAAACATTTATGAAACAGAGGTAAGGTGTGCCCAAATGACCTAGGCCATCTTGGTGTCTGGGCAATGGCATTGACAGGAATTTGATTTGTAGCTTCCTGTGTGGACTTGGCCCTCTGTGTAAAAGCGCTCTCTTCTATACTTGCATCTGTAAAACGTACCCCACCCACCACGTAAGATCACATGCCAGGGAGCCTCCAAGCTTGCCATGGTTTCTGGTGGACAGGGGTGAGTGAGACATAGGCACACACCACCATCTGGCCTAATTGATTAGCCCACACCCCCTTCTGTGTAGTTGTTCAGCGAAAGCCTGACTGGGTTGTTTTCACAGCAGCTCACAAGTGGGCCCCACAGTGGAACAGCGAGCCAGGATAGACGAGGCATAGATGGGGTCAGATCACTAGACTCTTATTCCCACTCGATGATACAAATTGGGTGCCCCTGGGTGAGGCGCATCGTCTCTCTAAAGCCTTGGTAAAGTGGGCTGCTGACCTCTGACCATGCTGCCTTGTCAGTTTGATGAGAAATAATGATGGGTGAGAAAATGCTGGTCAAATATGAACCTGTGTCATGACTACTGATGATACTGTTATGGCGGTTGCTTAAGACGGCAGGTTTCAAAGTGGGTTGCCTGGAAGGGGGAGCACAAGAAGAATCACATATTAGAACTTCTAGTTATTATTATTTCCTGGACACAAATTTCTTTGAATGTATGTTTTATAAGGTATGTATCAAGTAGTTTTCATAAATGATTTAGCACTCACTACATGCTTATCGCTTTACAACAGTTAGATCATTTAAGACCCGTCAGGAGGGTACTTTATTATGATCCCCATTTTACCGGTGAGAAAACAGAGATGCCTCAGAGAAGGTGCACAACTACTAGGTACGAAGTCCAAATTGGAACTCAGACTGTCCGACTCAAAATTCCATTCTCTTTTCTACTACTTATGTTGCCTGGTCCAGAAAGACATCTATTTTATAATAAATCACATTTGGCATTTGTTTATATTGTACAGAATATGTGAAGAGTAATGAACAGCTAATATATTTGGAAGGTGTGCTTAAAATAGCTTTTGGATAGTGCCACATAATCAAGACAATTGGGACCCCCTGTTTTAAGGTCTGAGAAAGGGGAAATATGAAGTTTAGTGCCCTCACAGCAGGGACAGGGGTGGGGCTGGAGTGAGGCAAGCGTGGGTGCCTTGAGCACAATATTCAAGACGGTACTCACTTTCCAGGTCCTGCGAGCCCGGCCCTAAGCCCGCATCACTGAAAGGGAGCTCGGGGAGACTCACAGGAGCCACAGGGCAAGAAAGACAAGAGAGAAGGGAAAGTCTCCGTTATTTATTACTCCTAAACTTCAGCTCCTGGGTCCCCAAATCCCTGGCTGAGACCTGCCCACCTCAAAAGGGCCCCAGAGGATGACAGGATGAATAGCTGAAGTGTGGGCAGTGGGTAGCAGGGCAAGAGAGTGACAAAATAAAGATTTCCTCCAGCTACCTGGAGTGGACACAAGGGAAGTGGAATTCCAGTCTTGGCTCTGTGACCTGGAGCCTCAGGCTCCTCCGTAAACTGGGAATAAGAAAAAAAGCCCTTACTGGCTCCCCAGCAGACTGTGTGAGGGGGTGGTCTGCCTCCTTTCAGGTTCTATGTGGAGAGTAGCTTTATTAGCCACTGCGTGGAAAACTGCATAGCGTTCAATTTCATTGTTTCTCCATAGAGTTCAATCTAGAAATAATTCTTGGCCCTCCCCAACTTCCTTCCAGCCCCCTTCCTGCCTTCCCAACCTGATAACTGGAGGGGGGATGAACATCTCATCGGTGGTGACTTAAAGAAATGAGGTGGCTAGATCCTCCTGTCCCTACCCTCATCTCATAGCAGTTCCAGACACCCTTTGTTTCGTACTGCTCTTGCCTAGACAGAATGCCCAAGGGGCGGGGGTGGCTGGCAAGAGGGCATCAGTCGCTGGAGGACACAGCAACACCAGGTTCCCCTGCCAGAAAAGCTCTAACTTACCCCAAAGGAGAAAGCCCCCGCCTGACCCAGTGGATCAAAAATACACAGAAAAGAAAGGCAATTTAATTTATGTAAGGTTGAGGGAGGCTACCTTTTGGAACAAGCAGAGCTCATCCAAGCTCACAATGAGGGTCGGAGGGGCATATTTTTCTCCAGAAACAGGCCTGGAGAGAAGAAGAGGCCCAAGAGCCATGCACCCACCACCCAGCTTCCAAACTCCACCCAGCACTGAGAGAAATGAAAGTCTGAATGCCTGGTATCAGAAGCCATGCCTGACCTGTCACTGAGTATCACAGTAGCCCAAAGTTTACCTGTGTGCCAAGAGCTGAAAGGTGGAAAGAACAGAGATGGCTTCTTAAGCCCCTCAGTGCCTGTCTTTCCCCACTACCACTGTCCCCTGCCCCTCAACTCTTGGTGCAACTCAGGTCTGGGAAATAGATGGAGGAGGAGAGGAGCTGCAATTTCTCTGTGTGTCCTTCACTCACTGCCTAAGGCCCATTGGTATTCAAGACTTCCAAATTTTGCAGAACTTGAAAAGAAATTACAAAGTATTTCCTCCACAGCTTTCTCCTTTAATAGATGGAGAACAGAGAGAGGTCCAGGTGAAATGACTTGCTCAAGGTGGCACAGTCATAGCAGCAGAACCAGGCCCATTTCCCCCATCCATTGCCCTTCCCATCACATGCTATTAGCCAAGCCCAGATCCAGGAACTTGCACCTGACACACCAAGGAGATAAGTGGGCAGGAGAAGCGTGCTAAACGGACTCCTCCAGGTGCTGGTCTACCCCTGGTGCGCCTCAGGTGGATGCCCACTTCTGGGAGTCCCAGGAGGATCCAGGCATCTTAATCACTGAGGCATTTAGAAGCCCAGAGGTCAAGCAAGAGCCAGGTGTCAGGCAGTGCCCAATCGACTGGTCCAGAGCTTGTGGCCCTCTCTGCTCCTCCCAGGGGCCCCTTCCCCACCATCTTCAGATCTGCGCTCTGCGTCCAGAGCCATGCGCTCTCCTGGCTCCCAGCGACGTGCTGTGCGCCAAGCACCAAAAGGCCAGTATGAAGTTGGAGGCGACTGGAAGTGGCCTCCCCACCCCTGTTTGTTTCCCCAGCTCTGAGCTGGGGCAGAATGGGGCATATGGACCTGTAGCGCTCCGCATCTGTGTCATCAGCCGAATTTTCTGTGGATGCCTGTGTGTATGCGTGTGTGTGTTTGATGCCAAGCGCTGAGAACAAACGTGCATCTGTTAAATTTAACAATAAAGTCCTACAGCGAAGCTGCCAAGTTTGGGCGGGGGATGGGGGCGGAAAGCAGAGCGGGTGGTTGAAAGCTGAGGTCTCAAAAGGCAACGCCAAAGTGCCTGGCCCAGGTATTATGTCGGGAGAAGGTGAGGAGAGCAGCTGCTCCTTCTCGCGGGGTGTGTATGGGAGCAAGGGTGCCTGTGTCCCTGTGAAGAGTACACATGGATCTGCTCAACATATGTCGCCACAAATCACTGTATCTCTCCCTCCTCCCACCCCACCCCCACTCCCTCCTGACCGAGGGCAGAGCAGAGAGAGGCGCTGAGAAGAGGCGCCGCTTCAACAGGTGTCTCGGTGCGCAATGCACCTTTTCACTCATTCACTGTCTCCGCCGGCAGCAGAGACAATGTGGACACTTTGTTTCCAGGCACTGTGTTCCAGCTTCGGATGCGGGGGGAGGTGGTCCTGGAGCAGGGAGGGGGATCTGGAAATAAAGACCTCAGGCGCTCCAAAGGTCCCGGGCCCTCTCCTCCCTTTGTTCCAGGACTCCCTGGGCCGTAGCTTCCTTGTGCGCCCTTGGGGGTGGCATATGGCTCCCTCTCACCTACCCAAGAAAAAGAACCAGCCTCCCACTCGAGAGCGCACAAGGTCCCTGAGCCCCGGGAGGGGGAGTCCCTGAGGAAAAGGCGTCTTTCTCAAAGCGAATGAGGATCCTGCCTTATCTCTCCTCACCCCACCTCTGCCGTCCCCTCAGCTGGCGCAGGAGCAGCCGTTAGGTGGGGAGCAGTGCGCCGAGCAGCACCAACCTGCGGAAGCGCCCCAGCTCCTGGCAGATGAAATATGGAGCTGGTGAGCCCCTGGAGACCATATGTTTTCAATAAAAGAAGACAAATAGGACCGAGATAGGCCTTGCAGCCAACCTGTTATAAATGGGTGGCAATTGGGCCAATGTACACGGCCCCCGGGGGGAGGCCTGCTTGGTGCCAAATCCATGTGTCAGCTTCTGGGACAGGTGTGCCCAGGGGGCAGGGGCCAGGTCTCCCCGCTCTGGTTTATCACGGTAAAGGTAATATTGTGCTAACTATGAGTAAACAGTCACTGTGAGAACGAGGGAGAGTTTATCAGAGGCGAATTAGTTGGGGGGTGGCTTAACAATAAAGTTGCCCGCCTTGGGAGCAGGTGACGGCTGGCTGCGGGACTCCCGCAGTAGATGTTTTCCAAAGCCCTCCACTTCACAATCTCTTGTAATTATTTATTAAACGAAATCTATTTATTATTATTTTAGCAAACACTGGAGACAGGTGGGGCTTTCTTTTCGTCGTCTCCTTTTGTTTGAAGGGCTGTTTGAAGTGGCCAGTCTCGGCTAGGGCAGCCCGCTCGCCAGATTTTTGTCTTCCCCTCTTTCAGTGCAGAGTCGTAGGCGAGAGAAAGACGCCCCCTCCTCTGGCAAGCCATTAGCTATTCAGCCTCCTATGGCCCCCTTCCTCCCCCTCCTTTCTCAAGGAGCCCCCAGGCACTGCTAAGATTCCCCCCGCAGTCAGGAAGGCAGAGGAGCGGAAGGAAGCCTTCCTTCTTTTCCAATCCACCCGCGGTCTCCAGGCGTCAGGCTGTCGCCTCCCTTCTGGGTCCCCTCAGCCTCCAGGCAAGCCTGGGCCTCAAAGGGTCGATGGACACTTAGGTGCTGGAGGCATTAGAGGTGGTGGCTGGCAGGGGTCTTCAGGAACAAACTCTGCTCCCCCGCTAGAAGAGCTGATGGACAAATACCGCCAGCGCGCACAGAGTTGCCACAGCCTGCGCCTCGGCCAGCAAAAGCACAGGAATTGACTTTGGAGAGAGGTCTGTGTGTCCGTCCCCGACAGCAGAGAGGAAGGACGTAAATCCTCGTTTTCTAATGCCCTAGGACTCCTCAACCTCCAGCCCCGCCCTACTGGCCAAAAGAAGGGACGCGGAGAGTTTTTGAGTGCGCAAGGTGACAGCTGCCCTCTGCCGCTGCGCGCTCCTCACCCTGTGTTTTGCGCAAAGCTGGAGTAGTGGCGGAGGCTTGCAAGCCTTGGAGAGCCCTGAGTCGAAGGGTGTCTGGGGATGCTAGATAAGAATTCCAAGCCGGTCCTAGGATTCTCCCTAATCAAGAATGTTCTCAAGAATCCCCAGAATCTTCCCTGGTGCAGGAAGCCCGTCCTATGGCTCTCTCCAGTACCCATTAGCCACTGAGGCAAGCTGGAGCCAAGGCGAGTGCCACATTCTCTCTTCATCTGAGAGCCACTGCTAGAGGACAGTCGTGGTTTGGGGCTGCTCTTCAGGCCTCCAGGGACCCATAGGGCTGCTCTGATCCCTCACTATCTGGGCTCCCTCCACAGAGCCAGGCTGGGCCTGGGAGAGTTAGGGAAGCAGTGCTTTAGTTTCTCTCTCTCCGTGTTTTCGATTTGCAGAACAGAAATCAAGCAAACCTGGGGTGTGGGTCAGGCAAATAAAGAAATGGAACAAGAGAGGACACTGGCTCCCCTTGGCACTGGGTGATGCGGCCACTACCCCCTTCCTACTCTGACCCTGTCGTTCCTCACAGACCCAGGACTTCTTCTACTTTCTATATTTTGGGGTGTCTGGTTTTGCCTTGAAAGGATATTTTTCCCCAATCAAGGACAGGCAGCAGGTGTGCAGGAGAATCCAGGACTAGGAGAATTAGGACATGCATCCTATGTGGTTCTGATAGAACTTGCTCTGTGACCTTGGTTGAGTCACTTCTCCTTTCTGGGCCTTGATTTTTCCATCTGTAAAAGGGGCCTCGGGTTTCATTCTTATAACTAGAAGACGATTTAGAGCAAGTTTTGACATAAGGGGAAACAGCAGCAAAATGTGGAACCCATGAGTCTCCATGGGATCTCTTTGTGGTCCTGAGCTTGACCCTTAGCTCCAGTTCCCACACAGCAAGGGAAGGGACCTGGGCTCACAGTGTGCCAGCCGTGATGGAGAGGACAGCGCCCCCAGCTGCACAGAGCCCTAGAGTCCCCTGGCCCTGGCTCCCAAGCATACTCATCCTCTCTTTGCCTTGGAGGTAATTCCAAGCGGCCCGGGTGGATGTCAGAAGCCGTCACTGGGGCAGATACACAAACTTACCTCTTTCCCTCCCCCCATCCCCTCAGATCCCTAACACGGTCCAGCGCCCCTGGCCAACTTCCGGGAGGCGCAGGGTCTCTTGGAGATGCTAGAAGTAAAGCCTTCGCCACCAGCAAAGCCTTAACCTGGGACCCAGTCTTCCCAGCCTCCGCTTCCTCCCCCAGGCACGTCCCGGTCAGGAGAGAGGAGCGGAAGCCGCGACCCCTCACCCTGAGTGACCGGAAGCAGAAGACCACGGGGTGTCCGAGGCGGGGACAAAAGGGAGGGGCGGGGAAGAAGGGAGGGGTGGTGCGCTCAGACTCACTTTGGAAAAATTTCCAGGGGGCGATAACATGGGCCCTGGGGAGTCCCTGCCCTGTGCTTACCTACTGGTCCCTGCCTCGTACCTCGGCAAAAGGCTGGACCAGGCAGCCCTGGCAGCCCCTGCCCGCCAGTGACTGGACAGGACTAAGGGCAGACAGAGGTGACCTGCTTCTCTTCAGGCCAGCACACCACCACCGGCGTTTAAAAGACACAAGGCTTGCTCTGAGCTCCTGGCCCTCTCCCGGCACCTTCTCACCTGAACTCTTGCCCTGCAGGCCCTGGACCCAACGCTGGGTTCTGTCCACCACTGGTAGTTGTGGAATGTCCCCTGCGGGGTTCCACCATAGCCACCCTTCGCCTCTGAGACACCATTGAAATGGCTTAGATTTCGGATGGGGGATGAGAAGAGAGGATCTAAGTGCCTCCGTCTGAAGAGTTTGGGGCGTCGCTTCGGCGGGGCACAGTAAAGGGAGCGCTTCACCACCAAGCAAACATCTGTAAGTGTCAGGGACATCTGTTTCTGTAGTCGCCTTGTGCCCCCTCCCAGAATGAAGAGGGTCAGTGAAACATTGCCCTGAGCGTGTTTCCTAACCGGACCCACAGTGCAGGAGAGCAGGGTGGCGTCTGGAATTAGTGGTTGCTTTTCCAAGCTGGTAGTCAGGACACCTGGCTCCTTTTTCTATCTCTTGCTGTGTGTGATCTGGGGCAAGCCGCCTCCCTCCCTGAGCCTAAATTTCCCCGTATGTAACGCACGGAGACTGACCTACCCGTAAGGCTTCCAAAACCCCCATCAGGGTACCAAGAGAGGTTCTGGACAGGTGCCAAGGAAACGTAGAATACTAGGAAAGCGGTCTGGGACCGCCAGGCGCGAGCCAGACAAGGCTCTTCTCACTGGGCGCGGTTCTTTGAGGAACTGAGAGTTGCTGGGACAGAGCCCGCGGGGAGAAAGCAAACAGAGCAGCGCTCCCCTCCCCCTTATTCCGGAATCCAGCTGTGCCCCGCGGGGGAGGAGCGGGCTCGCGTGGCGCGGCCCCCGGGTCGCAGCGCTGATAGGCCGGCGGCGCGGGCAGCAGCGGGGCAGGCACGCTCCTGGCCCCGGCAGAGCAGATAAAGCGTGCCAAGGAGCACACGACTTGCAGCTCAGGAAATCCGCCTGGTCTTGCAGGCGCACCAACAGATAGCAACAGAGGCCCAGGGTCCCCTTCGCGTTTCTTGTCTTTACGACTGTGGGAACTCCCAGGCGGCGGCGCAAGAATCTCAGCTGAACTTGGCTACGCAAAGGCCGGATCAGCTCACAGCTGTGCTCAAAGCCCACCGCTCTCTATCCTTCTCATACAAGAACAAGGTAACACCTGGAAGCCGCAGAGCGGCATTCGAAGGGGAAAGAGGGTTCTCTGATCAGGTGTGGGGGGGCCCTTTATCCGTTTTATTTTCTTCCTACCTGGGCCCGGGATGGAGAACTGAGCCTGGGTGACCGACCCACGCTTACCCGTACCTCTTACCCCGCCGCAGGATGGCGCCTCACCCCTCGGGTACGCCAGCTATCCAAGTGACCCACGAAACGGAGCAGCCCTTCCCTGTCGCCTCGAACGAGGAAGTGACCTGCATCGCGTCCGCTCCGCCGAGCCCCACTCGCGTGCCAGGGGGCTGCGCGGAGGCGGAAGGGAGCGGCTGCCGGGGGGCCGCCAGGAAGCTCCGGGCGCGGCGTGGGGGACGCAGCCGGCCCAAGAGTGAGCTGGCTCTGAGCAAGCAGCGACGGAGTCGACGCAAGAAGGCCAACGACCGCGAGCGCAATCGGATGCACAACCTCAACTCAGCGCTGGACGCTCTGCGCGGAGTCCTGCCCACCTTCCCTGATGACGCGAAGCTCACCAAGATCGAGACGCTGCGCTTCGCCCACAACTACATCTGGGCGCTGACGCAGACGCTGCGCATAGCAGACCACAGCCTCTACGGGCTGGAGCCGCCCTGCGAGGAGATGGGCAGCCCGGACGGCGGCTCCCCGGGAGACTGGGGTTCCCTCTCCTCCCTGGTCTCCCAGGCTGGCAGCCTGAGTCCTGCCGCCTCGCTGGAAGAGCGCCCCGGGCTGCAGACTTCTGCCTCCCCTGCCTACCTGCGCCCTGGCGCCCTTGCTTTTTCCGATTTTCTATGACAGCCTGTCGGCCACTGGGCGGTGGGTGCTGGGAGAGGGGGAGGAGGCTGTCCAGAATGTGGCACCGGTGGCCCTCACTCGGACTTGCTCCTTCTGTCTCTCGTTTTCTGATCCATGGTGGGCCCAGGTGTCGGCAGAGGTGGCCAGCCAGTTCCGTTCCCCGTCCTCTGGGCCGCGCTGGTACATTCTGCTACTACCCGCGTAAGTGGGCAATGCAGGCCGCGCATGTTTTAGATCCCCTCCCTGCAGCCACTCCAAAATCGCGAGCAAAGGAGACAGGAATGGTAGCACTACACAGCAGAAGATGCTCACCGTCTCCCGCAACCCTACCCTCACTCCATTTGTCTGTCTCTAACCACTCCTCCCACAATGTGATTTTATACAACACTTGGTCTCTGAGCGTTTGCTCACCTCACCCAGGGTGTCTTCTCCAAAGACGCGGCTGAACTCCTACTCTACTCCCTATCAAGTTCCGGTTTGGGGCGCTCCACTCTGCCTTATTCCACGAAGGCGATTTTTTGCCTTCTCCTCTTGCACTTTTCTGAACCATTTCGGGACCAGAGACAGAACTAAACTGGTCTCACAGCACCCCTGGGGAGCGCTTTCCCATCCTCCGCCCTCCTCCGCCTCCCTGAGACCTGGAGAGCCCGTGTCTTTTTTTTTAATCAGTTTGTAAATTATATGATATCTTTTTTAATGAATTTTGCTACGGTAAATTATATGGCCCCTGCCCCCTGTTTTACAGGTTGTATTTATTGATGAGATTTCAGAGAAGGAATAGTCTATATTTTGTACATAAGATTATTTAGAACTGGTGAATGAGATTTTAAGCCAATAAAGAAAGGAACCTCTTGAAGTCTGAGCAAGGTGTGTGCAGAGGGGAAGGCAGCAGCTTCTCTAGCGGCAGGTGGGTGGGGGGCGGGGGTGCCTCTGTCCAAAGAGAGGAATGAGACTTTCTGGGGTCTGGGACCCTTCCTCTGGCCTGGGCTGAGGCTGCGGTGCTAGGCTGGAAGCCGGGCAGACTGAGTTTGGGAAGGCAAGTCAGCTATACACGCTTGGAAAGCGAGAGCCGGAAGGGTTTGGTCCAGACCGCTTGCTTTATTTATGGGGCAGCAACTTGTCTTGTTCCAAACAGTGGTCTAGAAAAAAGACAAGCCTCCAACTAGGGCTACCTACTGGTGTGGCAGGCCCTTTCCCCAATGCCAGTGAATTTAGTTGCCTTGCGGGGAAAGAGGGAGGAATAAATCACCGCACCAGAGAACCAGAGCCTTCCAAACCGCCACCAGCGGTCTGGGCATCCCAGGAATTTTCCCAAACTGCTTAAAGTCCTAGCGCATCTTCTGAGTGCATTTTAGGCACCCAAACCTGGGGTGGTGGTACAGTGACTCGTGGACCTGAGCAGTGGGGTGTAGAGAAGGTGGAGGGTCTGGCTGGAACGTCTGGCACCCCCGCACCTCCAGCAGCATAGATTGCAAACTTATCAAAAAAGTGTTCAAAGTTTCCAGCTACTCGTACTTGATTTTCCCCAAGGTAGAATAGGATTGGTGTGCTGTGGTGACTGAAGTTTGTCCCTGGGGTGCTGCTGGAACATCTATCTCTACTTGGCTCCCAGCATCCGCAGGACCTCTGGAAAGTAGAAATGAGCTCTAAGAATCCACAGAGTCCGCTTTGCAAAGGGCAACAAGAAAACGGAGGGCTCGCATTCTACCCTGCGAGTTGAACCCGAGACCTCCTTTACTTGGCCCTGGGTGCCTGGGGAAGAAACGGGGCCCGCGTCCGTAGGGCACAGCCTAACCAGAGGCCCCCAGACGGTAGCCGGTTTCCTGTGGGTGAGAGCACACAAAGGTGGCGGCTTTGCAGATTTTAATGGCTCTTGCGTTCTGTCTCTCTTATGCCCTCTCCATTTAAAACTGAACGTTTCCTCTCTCCTCTACTCCTAGGTCCCTAAGGGTAGCTCGCAGAACATAAGTCTCGGTTATCAGGGACTGGGTTTGGGGGCGCAAGGGGGGACATAGCAAACAAACTAATGAAAGATGTTTCATTGCGAGGCTTTATCTGGGAGGAGAAGATTAATGGGTTATCGATGACCTCTGCAGCAGCCAGCTTTCCACCTGGGGCACCCCCGAGGTGGTGGTGGAGGGGAACAGGTGTCTGCAGCTGCACAGACCAAGCCAGTGCCTGCTATTTGCTGGACTTTGGGGGGAGGGTTGTGGACAGACATAAAAAGTAGGAAGGTCCACTTCTGTCCTCCAGGGACAGCAGCAAGTATATTGACAAAATAATTCAAAGCCAAAAAATATTGGTGCTGGGTGGAGATATGGGCCATAGCCACGGTGGGACTGTTACCTGGGGCTGGATTGCGAGGTTGGCCGGGGAAAGTGGCATTCGGACCAGGACTAGGGGTTTGGACAGGAAGTCCTCAAGCAGGAAGATCACTTTTCCTGTGAAAGGTTGTGGGAAGTAGTGTTCAATCAAATAAGCACACACGTCCTTGGTACAAACTAACCCCTGAAGCTGGAAGAGTGTCTGTAGGCACTGTGTTCTAGCTGGAGGCACCCATTCCCCCGTCTCCGCTTACCCATTTTTGAGGGTGCTCATTAAGGAGCTATTAGTCACCCAGTGCGCACAGACTGGCCCTCCCACCAACGAATTAAAAAGAAAATTGCGATTTAACCAACTCCACTGCTGGTCTGCCACCTTGGGTCCGGCGCAGCTTTGACCCCAGAGCTGTCTGTCAGCTCTGCTCTCCCCGTCAGGAAGTGGAGAAGAAAGGTGTAGGGTTTGGTTGAATCGCTACAAAGTTTAGGACTCCTTTGCCCAGGAAGATCTCTTATCAACCGCCTGGATGTGGGAAACTTCCTCCAGAGGCTTCCGAAGAGCACTTCTTCTGTGAGTGGCTCACATAAATGGCCTAGCGTCACCACCACGCCCCCCACCCCACCCCAGCTCCCGCAGCATTTGTCCTTTAGCCGCTTTTAAAATGTCAGGCTGCTCGCGACTCCGCTGCGCCAGCATTTGTATGGTTGCGGAGCCTCCTGCGGTCTGAGGTGGTCGCCTGCGCCCCAGCTCCCTGAAACCCGGACAGCGTCCCAAGCGGGGGCAGGAAAGACGCTCGGGTGGAACGATTCTTTCCCCTCTTCTGCCTTTGTCTGAGCCCAAGCTTGGCTTCCCGAAAAACAGCACATGAATCTTGCGTCACCCCTCCCCCGCCCCATCCCACTCACAACAGCCCCCGCCGTGCATACACACCAGCAGGTAGATTTATGGTGCCCTTCCCCCACCCCATCCCACCCCCAAGTTGGTCCGTGGTTGGAGGACAAAGCGTCCCGGGGCCATTGGAATGCTAATGTCTGGGAGCCTGGCCGCTGGGCTGGAACAAAGGCAGGCGGGGTCCCGCTCGCACGCGACCCCACGGGCGCACTCTGCCCCCCGCCCCCCTCTACAGGCCATTTGCGCCGCTTTGTGACCTTGGACAAGTCTCTGAATCTCAGCTAATTCAGTTGAGAACTTCCCTAATACTGTTTCGCCGGATTTCTGGGTACCTAAGAGAAGGCTGTGCTTGCGGTGTTCGGAGTTACAGACCCCACAACCCCAAGAGGTGGAATAGACTCTCCCGCATCTGGCACTGAAGACAGTATGGGGAGGGTGGTCAGGGAGACTCAGCTGAGAATGTGGCACAGAATAAGCACTAGGTATATTATAATTACATTTTCATATGCATGTAATTAATATCCTCTGCTCTGTTCCTCACCCCCCACCTCCCACCGTCCTCAGCACTGCAGACAGTGCTCAAGAAAAGTAATGAGGGGACATTCGCTAACCTTACCTGTCAGCTAGGCCTTCTAAGGGGCAAGACCAGGCTGTGGGAGACGAGGCTGGACACTTCAAATCTCCGGTACCCTCGTCTTAAAGCAAGGAAGAATGTTCACACCTATAGAAACAGGCTCAAAGTCTTGGAAGGAGGTAGCTTGCCCAAGGCCCTCAATCACTCAGTGAGTTATTGAAGGAAGCTAGGACTGTGACCCTGGCTCTAAACTCACAGTTCAGAGTTCTCTGTGCTGAGTCCGTCTGTAGTTGTTCGAGCTTTGGCTTAAGGTATACCCTCGAGTTCTTGTAAAGCCAAGAACTTACTCTTTGGCCCCCCGCCCCTGCCCTCCTTTCCTGACCCCTGGCGAGTTTCCAAGCTCCCATCTGTCCCCGCTGCTTCTGTGATGCGAGGGCCAAGACAGACGTAAAGTGTGCTGCCTGGCTAACCTGGCCGGCACCGAGGTTCTGAGAGCCTGCGACGCGCCCCTGACCATGGTGCTGAAATAACCTCCTTGGTTCAGAACGAGCGACGAGCCTGGGAACGTAACTGTTCCTAGTATGGAAAACCACCTATCAAGCCCTTCTAATCACATTTTTAGGCCAGAGTCCCTAGGGCGCTCCCTGTGGGCATGTAGACCAAGAAGATTGTCAGGTTTCCTTGGTGTGGTTAAGAAAGTATGTGTGACCCCAGCAAGGCCCTTTTCTCTCTGGTTTTTAATTAAACCCCTTTGCCTGTCTAATGCCTGTTTCTCTTACATGGGAAATTGAGACAATAACTAGTAACCACTTAATTGGGCTGATTAAATGTGCTTGCTTTTAATGCAGGTTAAGCTGTCATAAATGTTCATTATTATTATTAGCATCTTCGTTTGTCTCAAATTCTTCTCATTCTCCAAGATTTCTGTTTGGGGTGGAAAGGATACTTTTGTAGGAATTTGACTTTCTTATGCACCCCTGTGCAGTTCAAACCAGCACAAAGACCATGGACCACCCACCCCTTCCTGGTGACCCTCCCTAGTTTAGATCTACCCTTCCTGAGTTCCAGATGCCCCTTGGGTACCCCAAATGAAACATATCCAAAATGGAATTCCTCTCCCCCAACCCCGAACTAATGCTGCCTCCTGTTCCTGATCTCATTGATCAGCAACTCCTAGTCATCCCCATTAGAAACTTGGGGTTCTTATTGACTTTCCTCTCTCACCACCCAAATCCAATTAACCCTTAAGTCCTGTTGATGTATCCTTCTCCCCGTTTCTTGAATCTCACCTCTTATTGCCACTGTCCTAGTTCAGACTCTTATTCCTCTCATGGGGAGACCACCTAGCTGACCTCAATAGCTCTAATCTTGACAGTCTACTGTACCCTCTGTGGAGAAGGCAGAGTACCCATCTAACATGCAAACAGGTCATTGTTCCTCTACTGTTTAAATCTTCAAGTGGTTTCTAATCATTTCTAAGACAAAGCCCATGTTTCTATAGAGAAGGATGGTGCCATGTGAGCTCTGAATGATATGAATCTGGGTTCAATTCCCAGCTACTTCGCTATCAGTACAACCATGAACAAGTTTCTTAACTTTTCTATCAATTTCTTCATCTGTAAAGTGGAGATAATATTACCATTTCAGACTTAGGTTAGAGTAAAGCCAGGTTGCTGTAATAGCCTCAACAATAATTCAATTTATGGTAAACATTTCAGGTGGATGGGTATCTCTGCTCCATGACATCATTCAGGGTACTCGTCATCCGCATGGTTGAGGCAGCATTGCCATGGGTCGCAGCCAGTGGGAATGGGAAATGGAGGAGCCTCGCCCACAGTCTTAAAGCTCAGGCTCAGAGGTAGCACATTTCACTTCTGCTCATATTCCACAGGAAGAACATGATCACATAGTCTCTCCTTACAGGGCTGTGTGCCTAGGAAGGAGTGAAGAATGGATTCTGGTGGGCAATGAGCTGTCTCCACCAAAGGATTGTTGTCAGTGTTAAATTGGATTATACATGAATCACTTCTGTTTACGACCAGCATCCTGCCATACAATGCTTTGCTTGCCTTGACATTTACCCTCCAGAAATACTGACCTGTTTGAAGTTTTCCTCTTACACACGGTCAGGTGCCCCTTCCATGTTGGTTTTTTTTTTCCAAACTGTTCTCTCTACCCAAATCCTCTTTCCCTTTTCCCCTCATCAAATCTCCAATACAGCCCTGGCCAGGTGTTTCAGGTGGTTGGAGCATCATCTGTTGAGGGTTTAATTTCTGGTCAGGGAACATACCTGGGTTGCAGGTTTGATCCCCATTCAGGGCACAATGGAGGTGGGGTGGCGGCCTATCACTGCTTCTCTCCCTCTTTCTCCCTTCCTTTCTCTCTAAAATCAATTTAAAAATCTCCAATACAGACATCGCCTCTTCCCAGAAGCTTTTTTGAACTATTCTTCCATGCTTGCTTCTGTTGCCATAACATCTTGTGCATATGGATATCCTTGTACTTTCCAGGTAGTATTGTAATGATCTCTTTGTTCCTCTGCACCCTCCACTCAAAGTCTATGAGATCTTCTCAAGGGAAGAACTGTGTTTATCTTCATGTCTTCAGTGAATTCCCATTCTCAACCATATGCCACATGTTTTTAGAATGAGTTAATGAGTGAGTAAATTGACTAAATTAATGAAGGACATTGGAATTACTTGTTTAGAAAATCCTATCCTTCCCCAGGCTGGCTACCATATAAAGGCTAATGAATATTTGTTGAATGAATGAATGATATATAGAGAGAGACTCATTAATCTGCCTCATACCCTCCTCAGTACTAAAATAACCTGTTTTTGGCTCCCTGTGGGTATATTTTAGAAGACACCCATCTGACTAGGTAAGAAGGGTTATGACAACAGTATCATTATTTCTGAAATGACTGGTAATAATGCCAATAGTCAGGTTTGAGTGATCCCTTCCGAGCTAGTATATTACACTGGCATCTACCTCAACTTCAGGACTTCCTAATTCTATCAGTCTGACCAAGTTACCCTCTCCAAGCTTCAGTTTCTCCATCTATAAAAATGGTGAAAACCATACCTACCTCCTAGGGTTTTTATGAGGATTCAGATGAGGTGACAGATATGTCCATATACTTCATGTACCTGCCAGCAGTTTGAAGCAGAATTCATTATAGTACCCACCCCATTTCCATTTTATTCCTACAGATGATGAGCAAAGAAAGTCCAGGCTGGGACTCACTTTCCCACATTAACCAGGGAAGTATGACAGGACTTGCCCAAGGCCGAAGCCTATAAATTATGGAGACAAACTGACGCTCCTGCTCTCCTAAGATCATCACCCACTACTAGTATCTCTGTTGTACTGGTTATCAATTGCTGCATAACAAATTACAAAAAAAAACTTAACTACCTAAACAAGACACATTCATTGTGTGGGTCTTCTGTGGGTCTGGAATCCAGGTATGGCTTAGGGGTTGCTTCTGGCTCTAAGTGTCTCAGGGCTCCTGTCAGGAGTCAGCCAGGACTGAGGCCTCACCTGACAGCTTGGCTTGGTGTAGGTCCACTACCACCCTCACTCAGGTGCCTGTTGGCAGGACGCAATTCCTCAAGGACCTTTGGACTGAGGACCTCAGTTCCTCAGGGATTTGGGGTCAGAAGCCTTCTTCAGTTCCCTGCCATGTAGGCCTCGCCCTAGGGCAGCTCACAACAGAGCGACTGGCTTCCTGCAGTGCAAACAAACAAAAGGTGGGAAGACACCCAAGACAGGAGCCACAGTCTTTTTGTAATCTAACTTCAAAAGTGACCTCTGCCGCATTGTATTTACTAGGAAAAAAATGACTAAATCCAACCCACAGCCAAGGAAGGGGACCACACAAGGCCACAAATACCAGGAGGCAGCAGAGATCATTGAAGGCCATCTGAGAAGCTGCCCATCCGATCAGCAGCAGCAGAATCTTTGCTGCCTGCCTTCCATACCCCAGAGACAGACAAACACACACGTGCACCCGTGCACACACGCACACCTCCCCAGGGTCAACTTTGCCAGGGTCCAAAAGAAAGCCCAGGTGCTTTGACTCCTGGGGCTAAAGCAGATGTTTCTCTGTCTCCGTTGACGGGTTGGCTTCCAAGAAGCGGCCTGCTAAGTGAGCATTTGAGCCACCCCAGCTGATCTCTGACATCCATTTACTGCTTTCACAGGCCCCCCGCCCCCACCCCGGAGGCAGAGATTTAGGATGTCTGGGGTCTGTTCACCCACTGAAGGGAAATTTACTGCCTCTAGAGAACCAGGCCTGACTTGGGGTCTTGAATGCATCTTTTTCCCCTTTGCCTCTGCTTTATTAGGTTAATCATTGCTTGAATTGGTTGCCATGGTTTGGGCAAACCCATGGCGACTCTATAATGAAGCCTGAAAGACTAGGACCCCATTTATCATCCCCAGTGTTTGGGAGGCCCAGAGCCTCATTTGCCTCCCCCAGAGTCTGGGCACCACCCTTCTGCCTGGGGCCCCCTGGCTCCTTTTGAACAAGGAATTAACAGGTGGCGACTTGGAAGAGGAGACCCACACAGGTGGAATGAGCAATGCGCTGCACTCCCCCCCCACCACATACTTATATTTTCTACTCCAGGAGCCCAGACAAAGGCCAAACACACAGGCATCTCTGCCAGACTTTTTCTTTTGGGAGAGTGGAGGTAAGACATCATCTTCCATTAGAAGGTGTCTGTGGATGTCTTAGAAATAAAGACACTTGGGTCTCAGCAGGTCCAGGTATTACCACCACGCCCTTTGTTCCCTGGGCCTATATCGAGCAGCACTGCAAGCCTGAAATGAGTTGGAAATAGATGAGGAAGGGCTCAGTAGGAAAATTGAGACACACAAAGGCTCAGCAACATGTTCAAGGTCACCTGGTGATAGGATAGCCAGGGTAAAACCCAGAATCACTAAAATTTTTATGGAAAATTTCAAAAATAGAATAACATAATGACTTCTCACATACCCATCACCCAGATCCAGTAATTGCCAGCTCAGAGCTGATTCTGTTTCCCCACATCCACACCCACCCCATGCACCACCTCCATGGCTTACTTTGAAGTAAATCCTAGACATCACACAATTTCAACTAGAAATCCTTCTCCAGTATCCTTTTTGCTCAGCATCAGTTGCATAACAGAATGCAGCTGCTAAAAGCATTGACTTTGAAAGTGCCCACCCTGGGTTCAAATCCAAGCTCTGCCCCTTTGCAGCTGTGTGACCTAATATCCTTGAACCTCAGTTTCCTCCACTGCAAAGGATGCAATGACACCTCTCTCATGGGTAAATTTTTAGGACTAAATGAAGCAGCACAAGGTAGGTGATCAGCACCTGTGCCCGGCACAGAATAAATGGAGGCTTTTTATTGTTTCCATTGTTGTTACCGCTGAACCACCAGCACGACTGCGGTCTGGCATGAGGTCAGTTCTTGGCCTCCAGCATCCAGGTCTCTTGGTGCAGCCTCCTGGCACAACAGCAAGTGCTTTGTCACTACCCTCCACCTGGCACTGCACTGTAAGAACACAGATCTCCTCACAGTCCTACTCAGCTCTGCACCATGGGCTCCCTGGCCAGCAAGACCTCACCTTCCTTCTCTTCTTGCGTCTTCAGGCCTTCCGACCTCTCTGTTGTGTGTCCCATTTGTGAGCAGGCGCCAATGTACCTGCATGACGTTTGCATGTGTGTGTGTCTGCACGTGCACGTGCTTCTGTGTGTGAGTGTGTGTGTTGTCCCTATGTGTGAACTGGCATATTCTTGTGCCGCTGTGTTCTCTGGGGTGAGGGAGACCCCAGAAGGAGATCGAGACCTGCCCTCTTGCAGTTCCTGGCTGGCTGACAGAGACCAGAGGAAAACTGGTCAAACAAAAGCATGGAGGCCAAGCATGGTGCTGAGACCTCCTGGAGGGAGTGGGAGGAAATGGAGTAAGCTCTGCCGAACACATACGACTGAGAACAGAAAGGAGAGGCAGGCAGGGTGCTCCTCGGAGGCTGAGGACAGGAAAGGGAAGCAGCCCACCTGGGCTCGTTGTACACGGGAGGCTTGAGGCTCAATAAGCTGAACAATCCAGGGAATGCTGATTTCGGGAAATCCCCTACATCCCCAGTCTCAAAGCTCTGAGAGGTTCTCCTGGGCTAAAAGGGCATAGTCATCCCCCAAATTTCCCCTTTTCTAACAAGTAATTTTTATTGAGAATTTATTGTGTCTAAGAACAGTCCTAGCATTTTCTGTTAATTAGTCTGTGAGATGAGAATTATTATTCCCACTTACAAATGACCGAAATGAGGGTGAGAGTGAGTAAGTAACACGTTACAAGTTACCCAGGTACAGGGGAGATTGGACTGAACCCAGGTATCATAACCTAGTGCCGGTCCTCTTAACAACTGCTACTGGGCATCGTGCATGTGTTTTCTTTTCCCTTTTCTTAAGTTTTGGTTTGGGACGTTTTCAAACATGGACAAAGTAGAGAGAATAGAATAATGTGTCCATGGGCCATCATTCAGCTTCCGCAGCCCTCAATTCAGAGCCAACCTTGCATCACCTATTCTCCCGAACCCCGTCCACCCCCGTCCTGCACACACACTTTTATCTTTTTGTGTGGAATATTTTAAAAGATGTCCCAGATATCTGTCATCACATTTGTAAATATTCAATGTACATTTCTAAATGAGAGGACATTTTAAAAAACACAACCACCAAGCCATTTTAATGCCTAGTTAAATGAACAATTCCGTTGTATGATCTAATACCTAGCCATATTCGAATGCTTCCAGTCACCTTTTATAAAAATGTGCAAACAAACAGGCAAAGAACCTCCCATCAGAGATTCCCTTCTCTCCCAGCCCGAACAGGTGAATCGGGCAGCCAGCTGGAGGCCAGAACCAAGGCCAAGACCAAGGCTAGGCTAGCCCTGACTCCACAGCTGGATGGGACTGGCCGTAAGCGAGTCAGTTTCCTCCCCTCCCCCCCCATCAGTCCCCGCCTAAAGTCTGGTGGCTGACGATTCTGGTTTGTCCAGAACTTTCCCAGTGTTAGCACTGCAAGTTCCCAGATGGTGGGTCACCCTACGAGGAGCCAGAAACGTGGTAGTGCCAGCCCCAGCCCTCCCTCAGTCTCCTAGCTCCAGCGTGGCATCACCCACCGAGGACGGGGGAGCCCACAGTTGAATTTCAAAGGCCCTCAAAATTACAAATAATTTACTGAAACTTTGCAGGGGCCCAGGCATGCCTGGCTCCAGCAAGGAGAGGGTTTGAAGCCCCCCAGCCGCCAGCAGTGATTCAGGATCTTTTCACACCCAGGGGGCCAAATTCAGCAGTCTCCTCCCTCCTTCTTTTTCCCCTCTCCAGATCTAACGACAATCCAAAGAGTTCCTGATAGGGGTTTAAAAGATGCTCTTCATTCACCGTCCACGAAGCATGAAAATCCACCTCGTTTGTCTCCATTCTTTGCCCTAAAGGCCTGGCCAGCCTCGGGCCTGAAGCCTCAAACTTGTCACTCACTTTTCACTTCCTTTTGTTGGATTTGCCTTTATTTCATTCTTCTGTCTCCTCCGGGCACCCTCCTCTCCCCCTTCTCACTCCATCCCTGTCCTTCCCCTGCGCCCTCCCCCCAGCAGTCCCCAGTTCCTCTGTCCACACAAAAAAAGCAACAGACCCGTCTGGGAATTTCTTTACAGTCCCTGTGTACCCCGCCCCGTGCCGCCCCACCCCTTCTTCTCACTCATTGCTTTTAAAAAGTGGGAGCGAGAAGCCAAGAGCAGCTAAAAAGGACTTGGGATCTGGGGAGAGAATTGCTCATGCCCTGGCTGGAAATGGTTTCGGGGAGTCCTGAGTCCTGACCTTTGGCTTTACAGCTGAAGCCCAGAGAGGGGAAGAGACTGGCTCAAGGTCACACAGAGGCAGTGGCTGAGCAGGGCCCAGAGGCGAGTGTCCCAGCTTCTTAGCCCAGACTTCCCCACACCGAACTGATGGCTGCTCCTCCACCCCCACAGCACTGAATTTATTCCCCTTTTATGACTCTTAGCTGTCTGGACCTAGAGTCGGAGCTTGAAGGCAGAGGCTATGTCCAGCTCACTGCCCTATCCCTTGACACACGGTATGTGTTTGGTGGTAGTGGTGGTGGTGGTGTTTTTAATAAAATTGAAATGAATTAACACAGGGGCCAGGCTGCCCCCTGCCCTTCGGGCCTCTGATCAGCTCCTTTCTGGGCTGTGGCTTTGTCGCCGGGCCCGGGACATTTCCCAGGCTCACAGCAGAGGGAAGAGTAGGTAAGAAAGGGGTGTGTGTTTAGCAGTAAGACCCCTACCAGCCATTTCTCTTTCTAAGAACAATTGACACAGGGGCAGGAGGCAGAGGGAGAGGTGTTTCCACCCTTCCTTAGAGGCAGCGCAAATAGACTGGAATCCTCAAGGGGGCCATGGGCATCTCCCCTGGGGCAAAGTGAAACAGGAGGGAGTAAGAGAAACAGGAGAGTTTATAAGCAGACCTGGTTCCCTCCGTCCTCAGTGAGTGTCACCTGCGTGCCAAACCCTGTGTGAGTGGTGGGAAAAGAGAGGCAGTTGCTGGCTGTGCAACTACATGGGTCTCAGGAGGAAGGGAGTCCGATTGAAAAGCACATCCTCAGAGGAGCATGGCCTCTCCTCTGTGGCCTGCCCCACGCCTCCTCCTTGAGGCTCCACTTCTGGAAATGGCACTGCTGGCCACCCAGCTACCCAAGCTGAAAACCTGGGTGCCATCCTCACCTCGGCCTGTGGATTTTTCCTCTGAGATGTCAGTGGAATCCACCTTAGCATCTCCCTCTCTGTTCTCTCTATCAGCCTGGGACTGCACAGTCGCCCCAGACACACAGAGGTCCCTGCATGGAACCTTCCTGTCACCTCTCCCTCCAGTCCAGCCCACATACCATGGCCTAGTCTTCTCACTGCAGTTCGTGTCTCTCCTCTGCAGAGAGCTTTTCATGGAGGTGAGAGAGCCGCTTACCTCTGTAGCAGGCTGTGCTGGTCAAGGGTACAGCTTACGGGTCAGGCTCCCTGGGTTATATTATAGATCTGCTTTTGGTGGGATGGTAGGAATGGCTTCTTTGACAGGGAACATCTGTGCTGAAAGCTTGGCAAGGCATGCATGGATCAGAAGGGTGCGGTACAAGTGCTCAGAGGCTAAGATGTTAGTGAGCAAGGAGCAGACTGGGCTTTGAACTCCTACCTCTCAACTCGAAGGCTAATGATCCTTCATCTTTCTTCTCTCTAAACACCAGGGTGTTTAAGGAAATTGAGCCAGTCCATCACACTGGGATTGGGCAGGGTCCTCCCCTGTGCCCTGAACTGCACTGGGCACTCTGGGAATTCAAAGTAGACCCAGGGCTCAAGCACCTAGTCTGCCCAGGAAATTAGTTTTTCTATATGAAAACATTGATCTGTGGTTTATTTGTTAAATATTAAGGTAGTACTTTAAATTTGTCATTGTTTTAGATAAGAATCTTGCAGTCGCTTGAATAATGTCCCCTCCCTCCCCACACTCACAAAGAGACATCCACCAGGAACCTCTAAATAACGACTTTATGTGGAAGAAGGATCTTTGCAGATGCAAGTTATGGAGCTGAAGGTGAGATTGTCCTGGGTTAGGTGGACACTAAATTCAATGACAAGTTCTTAGAAGAGAAGAGAAGAAACAGATACTGAGACACAGAGAAAGCAGAGATTGGAGCTGTGTAACCCCAAGCCAAGGAATGCCAGGAGCCACCGGAAGAGGCAAGGGAGGATTCTCCCCTAGAGTCTTCAGAGGGACGGTGGCCCTACTGACACCTTGATTTCAGACCTCTGGCCTCCAGAATGATAAGGGAATAAATTTCTATTTTAAGTCACCCAGTTTGTGATTATTTGTTACAGCAGCCCCAGCCACCTAATACACTTTCTTAAAAATATGGCACCTTTCTGTACCTCCTTACATGCCAAACATCAAGTGTGTGGCGAATAGTAAAGATTCAGCAAATGTTAGTTCCCCCGCCTGCCTGTCTTGATGATTAGGGAGCCACCACCGGGTCAGCTGTGGCCAGTTCTGTGCACTCCCGGAGCTGCTGAGATGTGCTCACTACTCCTTCACGTGGCCCCCAATAGCGTGCGATGGGGGTTGAGCTCTTTTCTCTGCTATCCTGGCCTCTAGGTTACCTGGCTCCATCAGCTGGCCACCCATTTTCTGGTTTGCTGCCCTTGTCACCTGTGGCCTGGGGAGCCAGTTATCCAAGCTCAGTGGGATTGAGCGCAAAAGAACAATAGATGGAATCTAAGTGAGGACCCATGAGCCTTTCCTTTGAATAGCATGTGTGAGCTTTGGGCCTTGAACTTGGTGCCAACAGGATGATGCCAGAGTTTTGTAAAGAGGGGAGGCTCATCTACTGGGGTCAGGGGACAGACCCCAAGGTACCAGCTGGGGGCTCTCAGAAGTGCAGATATCAGGGTGAACGCAAACTTGCTACAGTGGACTCAGCACCCAGCCTCAGGGCTTGTCAGAGGAAAGGGTTTCTAGAATGACTGAGGTGGCCCAAGTCAGGTTGGCCACCTGGAAGAGGTGACGCTCTGAAGGAGGGAAGAAAGTCTGGGCCTCAGGGGCAATGACAGACAATGAAATGAGTGTGGGACTTGAGCCCAAAGACCTGATTTGAATATCAGCTCAGTCACTGTTAACATTGGTAAATATCATTGTATATACAGATAGGATAAATATATCCTTTTACATATATAAAAAATATAGGGATGAAACAAACTCAACTTTTGTCATACTATGCTTATTTCACTTATATGTTACAATTATCTTTCAGTCTCAATGAAATGTAGATCGACCTGGTCATTAGGTACTGATATGTTAATTGCTTCCATTTTTCTCATTTACAAAAAAGCTGGATGTGCCCTGGGCAGTGTGGTTTGGTCGGTCAGAGCAACGTCTGTCCCATAAACTAAAAGGTCACAGGTTCGATTCCCTAGGTTTCGGGCTTGGTCCCCAGTCGGAGCATGTACAAGGGGCAACAAATCAATGTTTCTCTCTCACATTGATGTTTCTCTCCCTCTCTCCCCGCCCCCCTCTCTAAAAGCAATGAAAAACAATGTCCTTGGGGGAAGATAAAAAAAATAAAAATAAAAAAGCTAACTCTGATTTGCTATGCTCTTGGGCTTAGGGGAGGTTGAAATAAGAAAGCTGGTGGTACCGCAGATGTGAGTGGGGGAGGTGCCGGTGTGTAGTTCACGGACATTTGCAGACTGGACTTTATTGGCTGTCTTGCCTAGGGGACTGATGCGTCAGGGGACAGCAAGGGCCAGGGGAGGCAGAGAGACGGTGGCAGAACAGGGCGGCCTTCCTGCGGCCCCTCATCCATCAGCGCTGACAAACCTGGCCCCCTGCGAGGGCTCCAGCCCCAGCTGCTGAGCAACGGCAGGTAAGGAGCAGGAGCCCCTCCCTGGGCCCTTGGCACCCTCCTCTTAGGTCAACAGCAGACAGAGTGGGCTCTGTCGGCCAGGTCGGGACAGCGAAGATTAATGGAGCAGGTGCAGGCTGGGTGGGACAATCACCTGGCCTGACAAGGTCTCTCCTGGAGATTGAGTGCCCGGCCCAGGCCAAGAACCAAACCTGATGCCATTCATCCTGGCTTGGACTTCGCTGGAGGTGAGCTGGAGGCAGCTATGCTGCCCCTGCTGCCCACACCTTCCCTAGTCTCACCTGGCCTCACCTGGCCTCATCCAGTCTCCAGTGGGGGTGGGGGCCCCTGGAGCCCAATCTGTGGCGCTCAGCTTTAAAATAAATGTTTTCCTTGTTTCTTTGGTATCCTAAGCAACTCGCTACAGAAAAGTGTAGGTTTGCAAAATATCATAAATCATCCATTAATCTCACTACCGAGAGATAACACTGTTAACATTTGGTAGACATTATATCTTTGTGTATCTATCTGTATGTATCTACACACACCCACAGACCCCCACACACACACACGAGCTCACATACACATATGGAGAGAGAGAAAGAAATCACTCTATAAGATTTGTTTTATAATCCTATGTTTACACTTACTATATTATGAACATCTTTTGGTGCCAATGAAATACAGTAGATCTATTTTATCATTCTAATCTCTACATATATTCTGAGTATTTGAGTACAGTATCATAATATATTTAACCAGAAATTCTCTGTTGGATATTTGAGTTATGTCCAATTTTTGCCCTTATAAGTAACATTAAAAAGAACATTTTTATACATATTTATTATATCTTTAGGAAAGTGTCCTGGAAGTGTTTTTTTTAAATCCTTACTTAAGGATATGTTTGTTTGTTTGTTTTTAATTTTAGAGAGAGGGAAAGGAAGAGAGAGAGACAGAGAAACATCATTGTGAGAGAGGACATCAATTGGTTGCCTCTTGCACTCGCCTTGAGTGTGGATCAAACCCACAACCCAGGTATGTACTCTGACTGGGAATCAAACCTGAAACCTTATGGTGAATGGGAAGATGCTCCAACCAACTGAGTCACCCTAGAATTGTTAGGTTAGAGGATATGTGCTCTTTAAAAAAAAAAAAAAGATTTTACTTATTTATTTTTAGAGAGGGAAAGGAGGGAGAAAGAGAGGAAGAGAAACATCAGTGTTCAAGAGATATATGGATCAGTTGCCTCTCACATACCCCCATCTGGGGACCTGGCCTGCAACCCACATATGTGCCCTGACTGGGAATCGAACTGGCCACCCTTTGGTTCAGGTTTACAGGCCAGCATTCAATCCACCGAGCCACACCAGCCAGGGAAGTGTATGTGCTTTGGTACATATTACGAAAGGGTTATATTTGTGTTTACTGGAAGCTGTGGGCTACCCATCCTCCACTGGCCAGGGGGAGGGAGAAAGGAAGGAGGGCAGCATGTGGACAGAGGTTGGGGGATTGGGGCCAATCTAGCAAGGATCCCACCCACCAAGGGTTTGCCATCCAGCCTTCCACCCAGAGAGAGAAGTTACTGAACAGGCAGGTAGGGAACCCCATGGGCTTGGGAGGTGAGCACCTGGGAGCAACATAGAAGTCAGGGTGGAGGAGAAAAAAATCACCAGGAGTGAAGTCAAAGAAGACTTCCCAGAGCAGTTGATATTCCTGTTGGCCTTAAAAGGTGAAAAAGGTGGACCTATTCAGCATGAGTATTCCAGGTGGGACAAGTGATCAGGAAAGAATTGTCCTACTTTTGGGGGTGGGGGGAGGGTGAGGTGGGATGGGAGATGGAGGCAGCCACACCGTCCCCAACCAAGCTAGCTGAGTTTTCAAGAAGACCAATCCTTGCCCAGCGGCCAGACCGAAACTGACAATAGAAACTGCCCCAACATGTAGCTCTGTCACCTGGAGCGCCTCACTGAACCACCCTGCCCCTCAGTTTTCCCATCTACAAATGGGGATGATAATTATACCACAATGGCTCTGGGGACTCAGGGAGGTGTATGGAGTGGGCTTTTGTAAGCTGTGAGTAGTCCAAGGCATTCACCACTACAAAGTAGAAGCTACTTTACGGTTTTCTGTCCCGAAAACTAAAATATATTATGCTTCCGTGGTCTCATTTCTAGCATATAGGCCACGGAGACCCAGTGGCTTAGTGGAGAACTCCCAGGACCAGCTCCCTGGGGCCCCAGGGGAGGGAAAGAAAATGGACAATTACTGAGAGCCCACCAAGGGCTGCCACTGCACACGCCTTCTCTCACTGCACCCTCACCTAAGAGGCAGGAGGTATTATTTGCTCCATTGGAGAGGAGCAAACGGAGGTTTGGAGTGTTCGTGGTTTACCTTAGGGGACACAGCTGGTGGGTGGCAGCCAGGATTCAACCCCAGGGCTATCTGACCCCGTAGTCCTTGAGCCTTCCCCGGACTGAGTTGCCATCAAGATTACTCCTCATCATCACTCGGGGTGGAAGAACCCCTTGGGAGTACAACTGGGGTCCCAGGGCTGAGAGCGTGGGGTCAAGGGCTGAGGAGATAGAAGGCAGGGGCAGGCTCCCATAGGCTCCACCCTCTAACCCCACCACTGGCCTCCTCTGCGTGGGGCGGCTACCTGGCGACCCAGCCTTGTGCTTCTGACAATGATTTAACCACATCTGTGGGGAGTTTGGGTGGTGGAGGGAGGAGATATCTGCAAAGCTGCCAGTGGGGGAGGGGAGTTACTGCCAGCCTCTGTGATCAGCCGCTAGCTGGGGACAGGAGGAAGAGAACCCAGGGAGAGACCAGGGGACCTGCTGATTCTGCTCGCATCTCCAGCATTGGGGGTCACTGCGTAACACCAGGGACCCACTGGCCCATGAACTTCTGTGTGTCTTCACCCACACTAAGTCCAGCTTCCCTTAGGTACCCCAGGCAGCTCTGAAATACTGTCACTCCTCTCTCCTGTACCATCTGGGCAGAGCCCGACTGGTCACAGAATACAGCAAAAATCGCACTGGCCGCGGAATCCAGAGACCGGGTTTCCTATCACAGCTCCTCAGTCTCAGTGCTGAGGCCCCGGAGCAAGTGCCACAGGGAAGGGAAGGCAACATGCATGAATGATGGCGGCCAAGTGGGGACAGCGGTCACCTGGAGAGGCCACACACCCCTAAAGGAGTCAGCTGCTGCTTAACTCCAGCTTATCATTCCTATGCATCAGTGAAGATTTGGAATTTTTCAAAGTAAGCTGGAAATTCAGATTTATACGTGAAAACTTCCCAATGACTAAAAAAAAAAAAAATTTCAAACACAGCGTAGGCCAGATAAAGTAAGTCTAAATGTAGCCTGGAGACTGGAGCCTCTGGTCTAGACACAGAAAGCACAGAAAGGCCAAAGGGGCCACTATTAGGTATTAGCATAACCCTTCTGTTTCAGGTGGGGAAACCGAGGTCGGATTGGGAGAGAGAGGCATAACTTGGTTAAGGTCACATAGCGAGTTAGCGGCCCAGCTGGGCAAGAAACCCAGGACTTCTGCCCCCACCCTGTGCCTTTGCCATAACTTGCCTGGGTGAGGGGGTCCCGGGGAGACATTAGAGATTCTGAGCAGGGCATGAGGGGAGGGAAGCTAAGGCCCTCCCTCCCCACCAGGCTCGGCTGAGGGCCCCTCAGCCCTCTGGGAGCCCAGGGTTCCAGCACCCATGCACCCTCTTCACCTTTCCACCTCTGCTCCCTCCCTGTTCCAGGACTCCAGGCTCAGGCCCCCTGTGGTCAACTGTACAAGAGAGATGGGGAAGCGGTCCAGGACCCTTGCTCTTTCAGACAGTGACTTTGGTGCATGACAAGGGGGAGTATCTCAGTAAGTGCTGATGTCTAAACCAATGGAGAAATTAGATAAAGAAGCAAGTGAGAGACCAAACACCACATTTACGACAGAGGACGTGGCTTTTGCAGAACGTGGCTCATGGCCGTGGGGAAGCGGGCTTCCTCGTGTGGAAACCTAGAATTAAATTTAGTGGCAGAATCACAGGCAACCAACCCTGCACATCACCCACCTCCCCCGCTCACAAGAGCACAGCAAAAACGTGTGCTCCCTGCAGGTAACTTGCACCCAGAGAATAGCGTGGGCCACCTGAGCCTGACTCACCAATCAGGCAAACTGGTCAATATTTCCCGGCGCAGGCGGTGCGGGAGAGGGCAGCGGGGCCAGGTGCGTTCTGCTAATGCGGCTCCCTACCCACCTCAGAAGGAAATCCCATTTTACCTGTGCTGTTGGCTTAGTAGCCATGCTTGTTATTCTCTCAGGGATTGCCCTGGATTTTACAACACGCTTGCTTCCTATCGCATGTAACGCAATCTGCCATCTAACGATACTGTGCCATTCCATGCGCAGTGTAAGAACCTCACAAGCACACTTCGTTCTCCCTCCTGTGCTCTGTGCAGCTGTTCTCATACATTTTCTACCTGTGTTATAAACCGCCAAGCATATCCTTATTTTCTTGCTTGACACAATTCTATTTTCTGTTCGCCCATATATTTATCATTACTTGCTCTCTTCATTCTTGTATGTAAGTCCGTTGGTGGTGGGGAGAGAGTACAGGCCTCCTATCTAAGAACAGGCACGTGCCGGGGGCAAGTGTAGGTCTGCGAGGCAGGACACACGTGCAGCCGCATGGAGACTGGGGCCCTTTGTGAAGGCAGGGCCAGGGTCCGTCTCATCTTTATTCCCCCAGCACTGGGCACAGGGCCTGACTCATAGCTGACATCAGATAAGTATGTCCTGGCCTTTCTGGGCTACCCAGAGAGGGGTCCTTGCAGCAGTGTTCTGGGCTCTCACCATTACTCGAAGAGAAGCTTTCACAATGTCGGGAGCCCTGTGCCCCAGAGGACCAGCACAGAGGTAAATCAATGAGGACGCAGGATTCTCCACTTTGGGAGCCTGGGACAGAACATTTCACGGCGAGAAGAAACTTTGGAGAAAACACAGTCCAGTCGATGGTCTTTTATGTGTTTGAGTTGAGGCATCAAGTGGGTGTGTCTTATAGGCCATGAGATTTGTCAGGGACAGAAATAAATTTGGGAGCCATCGGGGAAGAGAAGGCTAGAGCATGAACCTCAGGCACATTCGATGCATGGGACCACGCTGACAAATCACACTACTCCAGAAGGCACCTGTAGTCTAGAGACTAAATATGTATGCTAGACACACGCGCACACGCAACCCTGACAGCAGAGGCCTGGGTGGGACCCACAGGAAGACACACACAGAATGCTCAGAGAAGTAGGAAGAGGCCGGGGAGAGAGTGGTGGCCGGGAAGGCAAGAAAGTCTGCGTGTAGAAAGAATAAAGCTTTCATCCCTGGCTGGCGAAGCTCGTGGACCGAGCCTCGGCCTGCAGACCGGTCTGTCATCGCTTCCCCAGTCAGGGCACAGGACTGGGTTGCGGGCCAGGTCCCCAGTGGGGGGCGTGCAAGAGGCAGCCACGCATTGACGTTTCTCTCCCTTTCTCCCTCCCTCCCCTTCTGTCCAAAAATAAAATAAATAAGGTCTTTAAAAACAAGAATAAAGCTTTCAATAGGGTCAAATGCTACACCTAGGTGCAGAATCAGGGCTGGGCATGGGTAGAAGGCAAGGAAATACAGGGTGAGCTCTGCCGCTGCCAGCTGTTGTTCTTCCGCCGGTCACCCAGCCTCGACTCCCTCCTAGAGCAGCGGCGAAGGTTAAAGGAGTGGATCTCTCTGGAGCGCCTGGCACTGTGCAGAGTAATGCTTAGGGAGTGCCGGGTGCCGCTTTAGAGGGTGATGATTATTCCCTTTTGCCTTCTCTAAGCTTTCTTGACTGTGTTGTCCTGTGCAGACTACCCTCATCTTGGACCTTCCCTTCTGCCTCACCCCCTAAGCATCTGACTGGAGACCCGCCTGAAGGCTCAGGGGTACCGCTAGGTCTCTAGGTTAGACTTGCATCTCCCTAGTCTCCTCTCTCTCACCATTCTGAGAGCAGGGATGGCCTGCGGAAGCAGAGGGGAACAGGAAGTCCTCAAAGCCCAGAGTGGCTGCTGATTGCCCAGTGGTGAGTAGGTGGGGCTTAAACGAGCCACGCCCCCCAGCTAGCACAGCCCCTCCCTCAGCTTTCCTAATTTGCCTAAATTTTCCAGGTGGGTGGGTGCATACCAATGCTGTTTCATGCTTGGGCCTAAATGCTCTTGGTGCCAAAGCCCCTTAAAAAGCTTCCATGGGATAAGAGGTGCAAGGAATGACCCCAGTTTGGAGAGGGCATTGGCAGGATATTTCTAAAATTCTGAATCCCTCCAATGCCCCCCAGGTCCTTATGCCTCAAGAGATCCCCATTCTTGTGTTCTGGGCTAGAAAGCTCAATTAGCTGTGGATAGGGAAAAAGGGGATGGGAGGGAGGCACAAAGGGGCACCTGTGTGGCCCTGAGGCGGGCTGGCTTTTGAAGGCTGATTTGTTCTGGCTGGGCTGCAGGAAGGAAATGCTAATTTCCTACAGAAGGAGGTCTGCCTTCCCTTCCTCCCTAGTCCCAAGGGGAGGAAGAGCAAATTTTCTTGTTGCTCTGAGACCATGATTATCCCTCATCTCCCCTAGGCTCCTCACAATTTCTGGGACCCTGGTGACCACCACAAAAATCACAGGAAGCAAGGTCTGACCAACAACGCAGTAGATCACCACTTTGCCTCTACTTCCCCCACGAAGTAGCTGGGCAACCAAGGTTAAGGGCAGCCAGGCTGAAGCCGCCGCACTCAACACCCCAGTGCCAGGGCCACGAGGGCCTAGAGGTGCAGATAGGAAGAGCTGTTTGAACCATTGGAGAGCAGTGTCCCCTTTTAATCCTCTTAATCCTCCTGAATGAGGCCCAGGAGAAGCCTGGGTTTGCGGCATGCACTCGCTCACAGCCCCCCTCCTCCACCTTCCCACTCCCAACCCACTCACCCCCAGAGAGCCTCAAAGCCCCAAGGCCCTTGGCCAACCCAACACTTAGCTAAGGCTTAACAACACTGGGTTATTTGAATTAAATTTGTTTTTAGAATTAGCTTCTACTTTTTCTATTTACAGTTAGAATATAGACTTTTCTTTTTAAGTACTGTTTAAGTAATACACTTTAAATTTAAAGAAGAAGAATTAATTGTTTCAGTGGGTACAGTGAAGCAAAAAGTGTGCAGTGGGTGCGTGATGATTCGATCTGGGAAACGCCAGCCTGATGGCCAAGAGTGGGGTTCAGGGAGGCTGAGACTTGCCTGTGGGGAGCTGGGGCCTCTCCTGCACCACCCAGAGGCTTGGGACTGGCACCATGAGCTTCCCAGGCAAACTGCCTGGCAAAGAGGAATGAGTTAAAAGCTCCCAGTTCCACCTCTCCTGCCTCTGGGCCTATCCTCCAAGCCTCCTAGGGCTGGGGGCTCTGTACACACACACACACAACCTCTCCCCTCCCTATCTTCTTCTCCTCCCTTTCTCTCCCTAGACTGTGAGGCCCCTTGGGCAGCCCCTTTGTAAGGTAATTGGATTTCTCCCCTTGTTAGTTTGCAATGAAAATGTCATCTATTCCGGGCCAGCGCCAGGGAGGGGTCAAGCGTGCATTCAGGGAGCCAGCCCGGAGCTGTGAAGCTATTCAGGCCTCCCAGCCTCCAGCGGGGCAGCTGCGGGGCGTCCCTGACAATGCTCCCCTGTGCCTCCGCCCCTGCCAGCGTGCCAGCCCAAGAGTGGCTATGGCCAGGCTGGGACTGGGGGGCTGTGCCCTGAGGCTCAAGGTCACTAACACCCAGCCCCAGCAAGTAGGCGCTAGAGGAATTTGATTTTACAAGCATCCTCCACCCTCAAGTGTGGGCACGTGCGTGTGTGGGGGTAGGCTTCCCCTCACGGGGAGGGCTCCATAAATTCTTAGACTTTAGGGCACTTGTAAAGCAGACTGAGAGAGGCTGCAAAGGGTAGATGCTGGGACAGAAGGATGGACACCATGACCTCCCTTAGGAGATTATTAGATGCTGTGAAGCCCACCAAGCCAGATGCCACCCAGCCTCAGCATGAACGATGGAAAAGTGCATGTTCCCCATCCCCAGGGTTCCTAGTGGGAGAGGGGACAAAATGTCTCACAATGTATTTGGACGTCCATCAGAGTCCTTCTCCAACAACTTGTGGGCAAAGTGAAAAATGGGGGAAATGAGATGGAAAGGCAGTTGTGTGAATCTGTAACCTTAAAAGGCTCCCCCCAAATGGAGAGAGATAAATCTCTCTCATCCGCACCCCCACTGTTCAACTGAAGAAACTCAAGTCCAGACTGTGCGAGTTCTTGCTCAAAATTGGCCACAGCTGACAAGAAGGGTTGCAAACCCTGGTCTTTCTTATCCCAGAGCCTGTGTTTCCTAATTGCTATGCTTACTGCTTAAAATGCAAAGGCAATTTAAGATGGCTTTAACATTCAAACCAGGGCCAGGGTAGTTCCACACCGGGTGCTCTGCTCACAGCCCAGCTGAAGGGCAAGGATGCAAACCCATGTGCCTGCAGAACTGAGGGCTCTAGAGAACTCCCTCTCTATCTGGGGACAGTGAGGGGCCACAGGGGGCCAATGGAGTCCATTCTCCCAGAGCCCCCAGGGATAGAACGGGAAGTTACCAGGAGATGGCCGAGGACTCAGCACAAGGGAAAACTTTCTGAGAAAAGGTGGGGAGGGTTGTTTCAGTGGGGAGCAGGGGCTGTGAGTGGAGGCTGGGCTACTACTGGCTGGGGTTCAAAGCCACTCTACTCCAAGGTGCCATTTGGAACTCTGGAGCCAGCTAATCCCACTTCCTGATCCTCTTATCATCAGCTGGCGACTGCAGGTTTCTCTGCCCACTTGGCTTCTCCTTTGATCTCCCCTCACAATTTACCCTCCTACCTCCAAAGCCTCCCTGGACATCCTCATCATCGTGAATTGTCTCCAGTGAGGAGCCTGCAGGAGACAAAGGGGAGCACTGGTTCCTCTCACATCTCAGGCACTTCCCAACTATCCTCACTCTTCCACCTTGTCATGAAACCTTACCTTTCTTTGAGGCATGCAGTCATCAGCCATGATCATCATGGAACATCCTGGTGACCCTGTATTTTCAAGGACATCAACACCTGGATCACATGGCCTCCTCACCATCAGGGTCTTCCATGACTCAGAGGAACTTCAGCACTCCTTGGGAAATTCGCCTGGCACCCCTGTTCCTCAGCCCCAGGACAGTCGCCTTCGATTGGCTTTGGCCACTCACACCCTGGAGCTTGACATCACCCTGAGTTGTAAACCCCAGAGTCCTCCTCATCAGTGTAGGCTCCTGGCCTTCCAATGTTCCCCCCGAACTCAAGACACGTCCCAGTTGACCTCATCTCACCTCCTCCAGGAACCCCTCCTGGTCACACTGCTTTCCCACAAAGCCCAGACCCTGGGGTCCATCACCTGAACTTCTCTACCTACGTGCTTAGATTCCTACATGCTTAGATTCCCTGCCCCCAGCCCACCTCGGGAGCCTCTACCTTGAGCCAACCATGCCCTCTGGCATGTTATGTCATGGGTTGAATTGTGACCCTCCACCTGACTTCATGTTGAAGTCTTAACCCCTGAGCACATCGTAGCCAATGTAATTAGTTAAGATGAGGTCATACTGGAGCAGGGTTGTTCCCTCATCCAACATGAGAGGTATCCTTATAAAAAGGGCAAACACACAGGGAGAACACCATGAGAAGATTAGAGTCATGCTGGCACACGCCAGAAACTCCCAGAAGCTAAGAAACAGGACTGGAACAAATCCTTCCCTAACACTTCAGAGGAAGCATGACCTGGACCTCAGACTTCTAGCCTCCAGAACTACAAAACAATAAACTTCTGTGGTTCTAAATCACTCAGGTTTGTTACTTTGTTACAGCAGCCCTGGCAGACAAATACACTTCCTTGCGGCTCCCTGCCTGCTATCCCATCACCCACAAGTCCTTATTCTGAAGCACACGGTAGCCCTGCTTACCACTCCAGCCCCGCCCACTGCTGGCGCCTTCCTACAGCCTGGGTCTCAGCCACCAGCAAAGCTCCACACGTGCTGTGGTGTTTCACATCTGCAGAGCAGAGTACTTCTCCCCTGTCATCGCCCCACTTGTTCTCCTGAGAGATGCCCACTCTTTGGTGTCGAGTCCCTCCTTAGTGAAGCTTCCCAAGACTCTCCTCCCTGGGCCCCGCTATGCTATAGTACATCTGTGCCTTTACTCAACTGATTTTACATTTCTTTATGTCTCAGTTTCCTTATTTGTAAAGTGGGGCTAATAATATGAATTACCTCCAAGGGGTTGTTGGAGGATTCAATGGGTCGGTGGTAGCTGGCCTCCAAAGACAGCCGCCGATGACCCACAATTCTGGACTGTCCCCTCCAACATCTAACCTGGGTTGGCCTGGGACTAAAAGATTGTGGAGGGGTGCTCCCATGCCAGTTCTAGGCCTGCTCTTTAAGAGGACTAGCAGTTTCTGCTTTGCCCCCTTGGAAGGCATGTCTCTGAGCTTCCACAGGAGAAGTCTAGCTGTCCTGCTGGAGGAGAGCACCTGATTCTGTCACTCGAGGAGAGGCCCTGAGACTACGTGGGGAAGGAGCAAAGACCAGCCATCCCAACAGCTGAGTATCCCGTGAGCCTCAGCCTCCAGATGACCCCAGGCCCACCTGTTATTTGACTACAGCTGCACGAGGCACTCCAAGGAAGAACAGCAGGAGAGCTGCCCAGCTGAGCCCAGTCATCCCACGGAAGAGCGAGGGATAATTAAGCCACTAAATTTTAAGATGGTTTGTTACACAGCAAAGAACAACTGAAGCAGACTTAAACAAGCAATATGATTAGGACTGTTTCTGGCTCACAGCAAACAGTGAATGTGTTGGTTTGTTGTCACTTGTCCTGGAATCCTACTGGCTGTCATGTACACCCAGCTCTACGGGGCAGGGGCAGAAGGCCAGGAGAGGAGAAGTATGGAATCGGGAAAGGTGCCCTGGCGGAGGCAGTTCTTGAAATGGGCTTGACTGGTGGGTTGATGCCTTGGTACTACATGCCATGTATCCAGGGTTCACGGTCTCCTGAAGTGGGCTGTAGGTTGGTTTCCAGGTCTGTCCTGAGCCCCCATGGCTCCCTTACTGATCCCAGCCCACCATTCCCACCAGGCTACACTCTCTCTCCTGGGAGCCTGCGGACCCTGTGGGGCATGTGCCAGCCTCCCTTAGGTGCTCTGGCGCCTCAGACCCAGGGCTGGTTTCTGATGGAGGCGTTTTGGACGATGAGCAGGCCGGTGGGGAAAATGGCTGAGGAAGTAGGTGGAAACCCTCAAATTATACTAGATATTCCGTTTCCATATAGCAGCTTGAATACTTTTGTAAAGCAATAGTTCCTCTTGTTTCATACTTGGTTACTCTGGGTACTAATCATACAAGAAATGCAGAAAAAAATGATTATTTCCCTTTATCTATCAGGGTTTAAGACAATTAAGTGCTCCTCATTCATCCTCCAAAAGACAAATTAGTTTTGTGGTGTTTGTTTTTTTTTTGAGCATCATTATTAACTCATATGTTAAACTTTGATAGGCGTCAGTCCATTATAACTATCCTCTCTGAAGCTCAAATTGTCCCATTTTGACTAATGGGAGTCTCTTCAAGTTGGCTCCTGGGTCCTTTTGTCACAACCTTAGTAGCTTGATAATTTCTCTATCTAGTTTGACACAATGTTCCAGGCTCCTATGTTTCCTGCCCCAAACTAGAAATCTTCTATTTTTCCAAGCCCTGTTTCTTTCCATAGAAAATTGGCATTTCATAGTTTTAACCTGGGTCCTAGGAATACTTACTGCTGCCGGGCTGGTCATTGCAATCAGGTCTTTTCAATGGTCTGAAATAGAACATGGAAATAAAATATCAATATTTTAAAGTGAAACACCTCAACAGTTCATACTGGGTCTTCCAATTCAAATCCAATACCACAGAGTTTTTATATAACTCTACTGTATTCCATCTGTAGCTCCCTTCTTTTATATTAAGATTCCCAGTGACCAACACACGGGCATTGAAAGGGTTAGGATATCCCATAAGCACGCATTTGCTTGGCCGCTCTCTGCACAGAAGCAGCATCCGAATAGCAATACCAACTCCATCACCGCCGATACGATTACTGAAAATGGTTTAAGTTATTTTTCATAGGCTCTCCCATTCTCCCCCGCCCCCATTATTTGTGCAATATAATTACAGTCAGATTATACAGCCACCGCATTCTATAAGTAACTACACGTTTAACACTCATTCACCATCAGTGTTTATGCTGATGTCTCTCTGGTCATTCTCTGAAGCTTGTCCTCTAGTAGATTCCTCAGGAAAGGGTCATGGGAACAATATTCTCTGAGTTCTTGAATGTTGATAAGAGTTCATCTCTGCTTTTGTACTTTAAAGTCAGCTTTGCTGGATATAAAATCCTTGGCTCACATTTTCTTTCCTTGAGTACCTTACATATGTCACTCCATTTCCACCTGTCATAAAATGTTACCGTCTAAAAAGTCTGGTGATAATATAATTTTCTTTTCCTTCTAAATCACATGATTTTTTTCCCTAGATGACCAGAGAGTTTCCCAGAGTATGTTTTTGGTGTTGTTTATCCTAGGTTGACATTTTCAGATAGGTGGTGTGTTCTTTCCAAAATATAGCTTCTAATCTTTTTTTTTAATTTCAAGAAAGTTTTCTTGAATAATAGTTTTAAGTATCTGTTTTTGTATCTGTATTTTGTTTTTTTTCTTCAAGGATATGTTGGATCTTCTTTGTCCAGATTCAATATTTGTCACCTTCTTTTTTCTTAACACATTTTCTGTTGTATCTAATCACCATTATGTCCCTTCTGTTTTAGTTTTAATTTATGAAGTGATGGTTTCCTTTTATTTCTAATTCTTTTCTGGAATTTTGTCACCACATTTCAGATTTTTCTAATTCTAATTTAATTACTATTTTGTGTGTTTTATATCAATTTCTTAATGCATTTTTTACCACTTTGAGATAATAGGTTATAATTTTATACTTTTTGCTATAGGTTAGTCTTTCTGATATGCTTTTATTGTCTGTAGCAATATTATTTGTCTCTTATTCTCTTTTTTCTTATAATAAATTCAAGTAAGATTTGGCCTCAGTATTTTTCTGTTTTTAATCTTTTGAAAAATTATTTATTGATCTGAGAGAGAGAGAGAGAGAGAGAGAGAAAGGAAGAGAGAGAAAGATATCCACCTTCCACCCCACCTATCCATGCATTCGTTGGTCAGCTCTTCTCTGTGCCGTGACCAGAGATCAAACCTGCAACCTCGGAGCACCGACCGGGATGATGTGCCAGCCAGCTTAGCTGCCTGGCCAGGGTTCAGTATTTCTTGATTGTTTATTTTTACGTGAAATTAGTTTCCTGAACTTTTAGAAGGAGGCATGGGTCAAGATATTTTTTTTTATTATGTAACTCTCTCCTTTGATTGTGTCTTTATAATGTGAAAAACCCAGTGGTTTGCTTCCTCAGATTTCCTAGCTGTTTCCTTTGCCTCATTTTTATCTGGACCGCTCTTTACTTCATCACTATTACTCCTGCCCTGCACAACTTTTATTCCACTCCAAGCCCTTATTATGTCTAGTAACAGTCTTCGCATTTCCTATGTTAGAGCTATTGTTAGGGATCGCCGTGGACTTTATTAGTGGCATTTTTAGCAACTATAGATAGAATTATGTGATATTTGTCTTATAAATTACTCTTATGTTGATAGATTTCATAATTTTTAACTTTGTGTCCTCAGAATTTTGCATCTATATTCTTAAGTGAAATCGGTCAATAGTTTTTTAGGGCCACGTTCAGTAAGTTTTGCTATTAAAGCCATCTTGCTTACAAAGTGGATTAGATGGGGTTTTCAATCTTTTCCAAGAATCTGGAATAGTTTGAATAACAGGAAGGTTCAGTTCTTCAAAATTCGTTTTGAACTCAACACTTTTCGTCCTCCTAGGCCCACACTAGACATTTCTCAGTCCCACTTGTTGACTGAGTCCTCGCTAATGGAATGGGGCAAAACCAATCCCTTCTAGTCCGGGGCCACAAAAACCCACTTTTCCATTCTCCTTACTCTTTCTTCTTTTGCAATGACCTCTATCTGTTGAAGATCGAGACACAGGACAGAAGGAGCGCGGGTTCTTGCATTGCCATTGAGAGACGGCCACCCGCCAGTGGGGGACTCTTGATTTGGTCTCTGTGCGGGTAAAAGGTAAATTTCTATTGTGTCGATCCACTGAAATTTTAGGAGGGAAGTTAGAGCAGCTGATACTGTTTTATTAATACTATAATCAACTGTAAAATTATCTAGACATGTTGCACTTATAAGAAATAAATTTTTAACAGCTTTGTTGCAGTATAATTCACATATCATACAGTCACTCATTTAAAGTACACAATTTAATGGTTTTTATGCTATTCACAGAGAGGTGCAACCATCATCGCGATCGATTAAGAATATTTTATCACCTCAGAAAGAAACCCTGTACTGCTAGCTATCACCCCCTACTTTCTGCACCGCACCCCGGTCTTAAGCAGCCACTAACCTAGCTGCGGTTTCTGTGACCCCTGTGCTTGTGTGCTCTCGGGAATGCTCGGTGCCGATCCATTTCCTTTGCATCCCAGGAATGTTTCTCCATCTTCTCCTTTGTACCATTCATGTGAGTTTTACATGTTCAGGCCCACTAGTCCTTGCATCCCATGCAAATTGTAATCCAGCTATTGTTTGTTTTTTTTTAATTTACCACTATCTCTTGCCCTTATTCAATAAAGTATTCTCTTATATCTTACCTAGAGCTTGAAATATAAATATTCTAAGTTTGCCAGGAAAATCTATTGCCGAGGAAGGTTATACTCTAAGTTACATACACATTTAATAAGTATTTACTGAGCACCTGCTTTGTGCCTTTTGAGGCGCCAGAGCTATAGTGACATAAGATGTAGCCACTGCCCTCCTGTCCTCCTTCCCCTTTGCTGCACCTCTTTCCATGGGCCCACTTTTTCCTCCTGGTGACCCTCCTCTAATGAAGAGTTGTCTCCATGGGCCCTTGCTGGATGTGTGCATTGCCCTGGCTCACAGGGCCCTGAGACCCTGGGGCAATCTTCCTGAGAGATCTAAGGTGAGAGATATGGGGCTACGTGGTACCCAGCCAGCCTTGGCCAGTGTTCTCCACATGCTGGTTCACCTTCGCAGTGGGAGACCCTGTGCTCATCCAGGCAACACAGGCCAGGAGGCTCGGAGTGCTTCTACTCACTGGGGTTGGTTTCTGAGACCCACTTTTTTCTGCCGGCAAGGTCCAAATGATTATGAGGTGGACTCTGCTGCCCTGTCCCAGAAGCTCCAGCATTGCCCACGTTGGCTTTGGGAGGACAGCTAAGGCCAGTCACGAAACCCCACCAGAAGACCGAGCCCCCACCCATCCCCTGCTAATGGTGTATTAGTCTGGGTTCTTCCTAGGAGCTGCTATAAGATCTGCCCCAACACAGGCTTCGTTTCTTAAGCTGATGCAGATATTTCTCTATTTGCAATGGTTTCACTGGGTTTTTCATTGGATATTTCACAGGGGTAGGAGCAGCCACACCATGTTTCCTTGGGCAGGTGGAGGAAAGGATACAAGAGCAGGGAGAAGGTGAGGGACGCACAGTCACGGGCAGGGTGACAGGTGGCAGCAAAGGTCATCCTTCCATCTGGCATGGCCAACCCCTGAGTCATCACCCCTAGAAACCCTTAGATGCTCCCTCTGGAGAGAAGAGAGATTGTCCAGAAAGGGACAAAGATGTGACCAGGCTGATAGCCTGTCCAGCAGTGCAACAGGCCAAGCCTGGCCCTCCGGGGCTCACATGTGAGATAAAAGGGGCCCATCGAGTCCCAGGGGCCCTTCACAGGTGCCACATGCTCCAGGCCACTCCATTCCCTCAGCAAGTCAGCACCTGCTTATTGAGCACCCATCGTGCACCAGACACGGTGCTCTGGGCACTGGGGGGAGAGGGGGGACAGCAGTGCACAAAGCAGACCAGGTCCTGCTTGTTAGTTGCGGAGACTGATAGTGTACAAAGCAAATCAGTAAGAGATGATGTATTTGATGACCACTGGGTTGCTACTGTTACTCATTGCATGGGCCAGGGCTTGGGAGCTGCACCCTCACAGGGCAGCAACTTGACACGTGTGGGTTCATGTCACCCACAAGACCCACCTGGCCGGGTATGAATGGTTATCCTCCTTTCGCAAAGGAAGACACTGCCCTCTAGAGCCCAGGTGCTGGTACTGCGCATTCTGGTATTTAAGTACCTGCCACCCTCCCCGTTTCATTCTATCTCTTTCCTTGGCTGTCTAAAGACCTAGGCCTCCTCCTGGGGGGTCACATGATGTCCAGGGCTGAGGCTGAGCAGGGTCGGGGGGCTTCACCTTGGGTTCTGCTCGGGGTGTGCCATGGAGAAGGCACTAAACCAACAGGTGATCCTGATCAGATGCAGGCAGAGGGCTTTAAATCCTGCACCTTCAGTTTATTCCACTAACTGGCTTCTCCAA